>NGKI01000005.1:732739-796192 GCA_002162615.1 Myriosclerotinia duriaeana
CTTTGTTCTTTTTATATTTTATATTATAATAATATAATAAAAATTTATAATTTATTTTTAGTTATTTTATTTAAAAGTTTATTAGTATTTTACGATATTTTCAAATTTGTATAAGATTTACATACAAATTTGAAAACCAGATTTTCAACATCTTATAGCTCTTTATATAAAATAGCTAAAAATCTGAAATTTGGTTATATTTCTTAAACTAATACAATAAATCTATAGTTAAAATTTCAACTAATTCTATTTATAAATAAGAAAGTTAAAAATGCCAAAAATGGCATTTTTTGGTAAGGAAAGTGGCCCAAAAGGGGGGGTGGCCTAAAAGTAGGGTAGTTGATTTATAAAATGGATATACCCGCTATTTAACTTTTAACCTTTTTTTACAAACTTGAAAACTAATTAAAATTACTATAATACTTAAAATGAAGAAAAGAATAAATTCTTAATTTGCTTTTAAAAATTTATTATATTACTTTTTTATATTTTTAAAAGTTCAAAATGAATAATAGTCTGTAAATTAACCTATAGTACTTGCGATGTTATACTAGCCGCTCCGGAATTTACCTGGATATCGCAATCAATATTACCCTTTTGAATATAAATAATAAAATCAGCCTTTTATTATTTTATTATAAAAATTGAATCAAGTAATATTTAGTATGTATATTTTAATAAAATCTAATAAAATCTCTTAAATATACATTCTAATATTCTAATATTTAATATTCTAATCGTTTATTATAATACAAATCTTTATTTTAGTTTTTATATTAGTATTTAACTTTTAACATAAATTATTGTTTAATATATCTTAAGCTATTTGTAAATAAAATTTTAGTTTTTGTTTAATATACTTTGAATGATTTTTATTTATAGTTATATAAAAAAATATTTTATATATTCTAATTTTAAAATACTATTAAATATATTTCATAAAGTTTGAATTAAAGTTTTAAAAAAATAGTTTTCTATTAAAAAATTCATTCGAGTTTGAAATCATTCTTCGATTTTGATAATACAATATATAAGTATATTATTCTATATAAATTAATACCTTAAATCTAATTTTTCGAAAATACTAATTATTTCTTTATTAAGTATTTTCAAATACAAATTTGTATTATATTTATGCTTTTTGTTTTAAAAATCTCGATTTATAATATAAAAGTTTTTTTAATATTACAAAAGCTTATCTAGATTATAACTTTTATATTCTTATTTATAAAATAGATTTAAATTTTTTTTGATTTTATTATTGAAAAGAGATTTGAAAAACCCATTCTTGTTTTTTTATTTATTTTCGCTTTATAAAATACTTATTAAACTAGAAGCTCAAACTTTATTATTTTATAATAAAGTTTTTTAAAAATATTCTTTTTACATTTCAATTTATAAGTTTTTATAGTTTTTTTATATATAGATTTCAGAAAAAGTTGTATAGATTTTAATATAATTTATTTGTTTTGTTTATTATATATTTTCTTTTTATAGTATTAGCGATGTTATATTAGTCTTTTTTGAAAATTATACCAAAAATCAACAAAACTTATAATAATCATTTGTAAATATATTAGTTATATATATATTTTTTATATAATTTTCTCTAACAATTATATTAAATTTTAATCAAATTTTAATAAAAATAAAGTAAACTATTTTTTAGATTTTTTTGAATATGAAATTTAGATTTAAAGTTAAAATAATTCAAAATTTATAAAAATATGTAATTTTACTAGTAAAATAAACGAAAATCAAGAACTTTTTCAAATAAGTTTTTAAATAATATAAATAACTATATTATAATAGTTTAAAATTAATAAAAACTAGAAAAATATATTTATTAATATAAATTTGATATATATATAAATTTTCAATTAATTATAATAATGCTAATTATAGTTTTTGTATAATTGAAAATATAGTAAAATAGCTATTTCAAGTGTGTTTTCAACAAATAGCTAGTATAACATTGTAGATACTGTAGGTTTTCTGAACAGAAACTTATTGTTATTATATAATATAATTTTTAAAATAATATATTATATTAGTATATAAATTTAAATACATTTCAAATATATTATTATAGTTAATTAACTTTAAAAAAGTATATATTTATAATATAATTAATAAAATAAATAATAGTATTAAAAAATGTATAAGATTTTTATAAAATATACAGTTCAATTAGTATAAGTATATAGTTATTATAGCTTTAAAACGAACAATTTAAATAAATTATTTTAAATTAAAAAGTAATAATTAAAAGAAATTATAAAAATACTTTATTAATATTTAATCAAAATAGAATAATATCGAGATAATAAATTGATATTTTAAAAAGATATATACAAAAAGAATATTTTATTTCAAAACTATAATACTAATAATTATATATTAACTATTTATTAAAAACAAATATAAAATAGCTTTTTTATTTTATCTTCAATAAAAAAAACTCTAATTAATATTATTATAATTAATACCAATTTTAAATTTATATTAATTGAATAATTATAAATATATTATTTTAATTTTTATAAACTTTTATCTATTTTTATTTATTTTAATTTTTATAAACTTTTATCTATTTTTATTTATTTTAATATAATTATTAATATTGAATAAATAATTAATTTATAAGAATTTTAAATATTTTAATTGTATAATTATTAAAATTGTAATAATAAATTATATGAATTTTATTAAAATTTAATATAAATACAAAATTTTAACTAAATTTAAATTATTTCAATTACAAACTTTTATAATCGAAAATATAATAAAATAACTATTTTTAATATGTTTTCAATAAATGATTAGTAATATATAAAACCTAAATAAGAGGCTCGTAGAGCACCGAGAACCTCAAGTATAGGTACGATGTATATCATTTCAACTGGAGAACATCAGCTTTCACTAAGACAAACAATGATGAAGATGAAGTCGGGAGAATAGCATAGCAGATTTCTAGTTATAAAATAAACCAAGGCGGTGCGCGAGATATGAGACGTGTGAAAAGTGGCACCGACCAAGGATGGCGCGTTGAATATATCGGGCATCAAAACAATAACATTAAAAGACGCGTCAAGAGAAGAACAATTACGGCAGAGATAGAAGCACCGAGATGGAGAATTGTGTGTGTTGATGGTTTTGATTATCTCACGGACCAACCATGCCGGAATACCCCAATATCCTTATGATACAATAAAACACCTGAAAGCAAAGACCCATTCCCGTAACACACCCATCTTCCGACACAACAAGTCGAGGAAGAAAAATTCATAATAGCCGTAGAAAAGAACCGTAAACATGCAATAATCTAACCACCGAAACCGTAGAGAGTACGTCCTTGGCGCTTGAGTGCGTAAACAACGTCGAGGGATGTGACTGTCTTTCTCTTGGCGTGCTCAGTGTAGGTGACTGCGTCACGGATAACACCCTCCAAGAAGGTCTTCAGAACACCACGGGTTTCCTCGTAGATCACTAAAGTGAAAATTGTTAGACGCGTTGATGTGAGAGAGATGAAAAGGGTGAAGTGGTAACTTACTGGCTGAGATACGCTTGACACCACCACGACGAGCGAGACGTCTGATAGCTGGCTTAGTTATGCCTTGAATGTTGTCTCTCAAAATCTTGCGATGACGCTTGGCACCACCCTTTCCGAGACCCTTGCCACCCTTTCCGCCTGTAAAGAAGACGCGTTAGTGAAGTGAACGCGTTCAAAGAGGGGGAAGGAATGAATCTCTTTTCCAATGGAAGGAGAGATGCATGATGAGAATATGAAGATACTTACGTCCAGTCATGATGAATGTGGGGTATTAAAAGAAGATTGTTGTGTTGTGTGAGGTATTGGTATATTTGTTTTGGAAGAGTTGTTGTAAATTGTTGATGTCGAGAATAGAATATCTTGATAGTAGTAAGATTCGATTGTTTAGAAGAAGTTCTTAAGGTTCTTATCAAAAGATGCACTAACGACCCTTCCGCATCACCACGCTAAAAGATTAAAGACGCTAATACTAATTGGATTAAATCAAATCAACAACAATTGGGACCTTGGAAGCCCGAAAAAAGATCCGCGGCAAGTAGGTACCTAGTGTAGTAGTGTAGTACTAAGCAAGAAAATGAAATTATGATTGGTTAGATTGTATTAATAAGTAAGCAGGAACGACCTCGGGAACGAACGACTGATGGGAATAATAAGGAAAGGAATAATAAGGCTGCAGAAAATAGAGTAGGTAGGTGGGTGGGTGGTTGGTGTGTGTTAGGAGGTGAGTGGTGAGTGGTGAGTGGTGAGTGAATAAAGGGAATAATATAATGTGACCGTATGAGCATTGAGCATGTGAGGAAAGGATTTCTAAGGATACAAAATGGGAATTCATATTATGCCCAGGTGGTATTTGTAAATACTAATAGGTAGATAGATAGATGATACCTAGGTAGGTAGGTAGGTGTATCTATCTATACATATAGATAGATTCATTGTTCAACAGCTTTGAGTTATTAGATAGTAGAAATTGTAGGTGTAGGACCAGGTATATGACCTCATTACCTAGTATTACCTAGTAGTAGTTGATTATCATTATTCCCTTTTATTAGCATCAACAAAAGATATCAGTAATAAGACTGGAAGACTGTAAGAGTGCTTCCCTTCTTCCCTTCTTTCCTTCTTCCCTCCCTTCCTTCCCTCCCTTTCATTATTCATCCCTTCCCCCAGGTATTCAAAGTTTTTACCTATTACTCAAACTGGACTAGACTGGGCTGGGTAGTTGCATAATGTGAGGATTCCCTGCTTATCCACCCACTTACTTGTGTATCACACTAAAAGCAAAAATCCTTAAATCTCATTGGTCGATGAACCCTCAAAAAACAAAAAAAAGATATTTTTTCCATCCATTTGAACAACCTTGGAACTCGTTCTTTCCCACAGATTACGCTAGCGTCTTTTTTAAAGCACAGCCAAATCAATCACTCACTAGCGTGCTTTCGGATACAAATAATCGCCTTCGCCCATTTCAATCTCTTTTCCTTCTAAATCATACAACAACTTCTTCAATATCCACTTCATCAATCCACAACAACCACATTACAACTCCATCAAATCATCCATTTAAAATATTTACAATGGCTCGTACCAAGCAAACTGCCCGTAAGTTATGATCCTCATCTTTCCCATTCCCTTCCCATTCCCTTTCCCTTTCAATCAATACCTCGTTGACGCGTCGGTCGCAATGTTTCTTTTAACTCTGCGACCGATCATCACTTTTCAACAACGCGACTTTTACTCCACCCCGCCTCACAATAACATTATTTAATTATCATGGGCTAATACTTTGTAGGTAAATCCACTGGTGGTAAGGCTCCAAGAAAGCAACTTGCTTCCAAGGCTGCCCGTAAGAGCGCCCCTTCTACCGGAGGTGTCAAGAAGCCCCACAGGTTAGTTGTCTCACTATCTTCTCGCTTTGGATCATCACTCTAACTCCCCCAAAGATATAAGCCAGGAACTGTCGCTCTCCGTGAGATCCGTCGTTACCAAAAGTCCACCGAGCTTTTGATCCGAAAGCTTCCTTTCCAACGTCTCGTTCGTGAGATCGCTCAAGACTTCAAGTCCGACCTCCGTTTCCAATCTTCCGCCATCGGTGCTCTCCAAGAGTCCGTTGAGGCATACCTCGTCTCCCTCTTCGAAGACACCAACTTGTGCGCCATCCACGCCAAGCGTGTCACCATCCAATCTAAGGACATTCAACTCGCCCGTCGTCTCCGTGGTGAACGTGGTTAAATTTGGGTTTCTTTTTTGACTTCTCGATGCCTTCAGCTTGAAAGCGCTTCGGCTTTAGGTCGATTGACTATGGCGATGGATCGGGGTGGATGATAATGCTTTGGGGTATCTTACAAGGGTTTTACGGCATGGAGTTCAATTTTCATTTTATGGGGGAACCTGCGTTTTTACAGGCTGTACATTATTCAGCCAGCGAGGGTGCGCTGAGCTAATGACAACAGATAACAATCACGATTCGTTATCAATTTTTCAAACACACTTGTTCTTTTTGCCTATGCTTGCGATGTGAAAACCGTGTTACATTATCTGCTTTCATCCTCAATTCTGGGCGCACTGGAGTCTTTACAAGAATGTCTAGAGCAATGGTGTTCTATGGAATGGAGGCTGCGTTCTTGTTTACAGCGTGTCATTTTCTTAATCATGGGGGTTCAACTTGATGTATTGTTTTATTTATGCTGCCTTGTGTGGTTTTGCTTTTGACTTCGTTGAACATTCTAATTCCCTACAATATTTACCCCTCCCGTCAACACTGATCCTACCTCGATATTCATGCTTTCATACCTTAACATATCCTTTCTTGACTCGTACATTTCCTACGCTTTACACTCAATACAATCTTCTCTAGCATACTTTCTTGCTCTTCATACCTTAGCCCCTTCAACCTCTCCGTTCCTCTTTTTTCTTCTCATTACTCCCCAAACTTTCAGTACTTTGGCTGCTCCGGCAGCGGTGGATAAAATCGAAGTCCTTAACACCAGCAATCCGAGATCAATCATCAAGTGGCTTACCAATGTTGATCCCATCATTGCCATCCCTGGTTTAACAGAATTCATGGAAGAGACCGCACTCGCAGTACAAGATGCAAAATCATTGGACATACTCTCGCCCGCGTCGACATTACAAACTCTCGTCGTCGACTTCTTTTGAAAAAGCTCAACCTTGATGTATGATCTTCTATCTTCATGACATAGAAGTGATATTCACGCATTGATCGAATGTATAATATAGACGAAACTCCATGTATTGACGCTTTAAACCCCAAATAGCCTAATATTCACCGTTCTTTTCCTTACGAGCTGTCCCACTTTGGGAAATAGACATTTGGAAATTCCAACGCCAAAACTCACAAGATTTATAGTTTGGAGCTCTTGCTTGAGGGACCCTTTCATCCATAGACTAGCCCCTTTTCTTTTTGTGAATAGGTCTTATTATAATAACATCCTTTATTTTAGAAGATCGATGATCCATCTTGGCTACACGCCAATGAAATTCTTAAATATGAGACTAAATTGAAAACAGTTATCTCCCTACCCTACTTCGCTCCAAGACTGTGCAACGGGTAAGAAAATGACCGCCATCATACACAAAAACGTCATTCCAATATGAGTGTTTCGGCAGTCATACTACACAATCAGAGAGTTTGAAGCCCCATCATAATTTTCAATGCTAGACATATATTCACACTTTAAAAGTGTCCCTAAAGTTTTCGAAGCCTCTCAACCTCAGTTACACCACAGCCATTTCCGGCACATGGCATTGAAACAGCAAACCAAGGAGCCGATATCGATATCATGAGCAACACACCTTTCACAAATCTAACTTCCCCCGCCCATTTCAAATCACCAAGCCCGGTACGCCCCCGTCCCCATCTGCCAAAAAGATTAACCCCCGAACTCCTCATACAAGGAGATCTTTTTACACAACGACCTCCTCCTTCTTAACGCTTTTCATGTACCTCAACACTTCGTGATTTGCTTCTTACAGGCTGGATTTGTGAAAGAGTGCACCGAGTGAGAGGAAATGAACTGGAATAAAATTTGCATTTAGTTATAAGACTTGAGAAAGCCAACCCAAAGTTGATTTGCGCCCTTCTCTCTCTCCTTCAAGCCACCGACCACAAATTGCAATTTTCCTATTTTGAAGAGTGGCACCGAAAAGTTCAACATTGGACGCAGTAAGCTGCAGAGTTTGTTCGTTTGGACATACCCCAGGCAGTGCCGTGATTTGAGTATGGTCTTCGTTGGCATCTCCATCCACACGATGAAAGGCATACTTTTATTTCCCTGGAATTCTCAAAGGGTTTGTATCTCCGACCTAATTGCTCTCTGCTAAATATATCACCGAACATATATTCCCGAACTTTAATCCCCTCTGCATCATGACGGCCAAACAGTTGTTTCCCTTCATGCGCTGCTGCTTCTACCCACCTGCTGTAACTTCTCCCTGTCTGCCCCAGCTTGGTAATGGTATACTTGGAGCGTAGCGTACTTGTCCAGAAGGAGGAAGTGTCTTTGGCGGACCCATGGATGGGAAGAGGAGGACATTGTTGGTATCATCGCAGACAGGAAGAGGGTCACAATAGCGTTCATAAATGATTCAATACGTTACAACGTTTCGGACTTAGGTCTCAGATTACTTTAGATTTTCAACCACCCAGATGCTCCTGGAGTGATCCCGTAGATACTGATCCAGGATGTCTTGTCGCTTTCAACTTGCCAGAACATTCCAAACCCACATATTGACTTGATACGTATATTGAAATGGTCCCAATAAATAACGTAGTTCCACCAGATTGAATGCAAAATGAGATAGATGCAAGAATTTCACCCAACGAAAGAACATGATTGTTTTGTATCGATGGAAATACACATCCGGCCATAGTGCCAATTATGTACAGATACAATAGTCAAGAGGGCGTGAGCAGGATGGACCAGAAAAGGCAATATCACCTAAATATTGAACAATTCAATGATTGGCACAGATATTTAGTTGTAGGCATGGCAGCTTCTAAGCTACGTCCCTTCTAGAAGTTCTTAAGATGAAGAGAAGATGAAGATAAAAAATTTATACTGTACCCAATTGTTGTTTGTGAGATCGGTTAGCCGTCGGCGGGCTTTTGGGATTTACTATTGTTTGGCTTGAAAGGATAAATCTTTGTAACTCTCTTATGGAATGCTTCATTCACCTCGCAACAGCTCAAATCCCCAAAGAGCAGAATATAATAAAGCTCAGTAAGTCTAACATCGATATCGCGTCACATTGGCCTGAAATACCTCTTCTCCACCGACTGATTTAAGTTGCAGCACGGATGCGGTGCCGCTTTTGAGGCCCTACGACAAGGCTGATTTACTTTAGCATCAAGTACAACTTATTTTGATCAGCAACATCAACAGCACCAACAGTGCTGCCTCTTAAGATGAAGTTCAATATCGAGTATGCTCATCATTATATTAATCACAAGAGATTAGTCGAACTAATGGATGAACCAGTGATTTGCCAGTGCTCTTTCCATATCCTAGGATATATCCAGGTAGGTATTCATGACGGTTTTGATATTGAAGCCAAATTCTAATTTGTCATTGTAGAACAATATGCGTATGTCACTTCATCGAGTCGAAATTGTAGTCAAAAAGCTTTTGATGCTAACATGAGGTGTGAATGAAGCTATATGTGCGATCTCAAAAGTATTTGCCACTTGCCTGCTCACCGTCAGATGCGCGGTTGCTGATGAACCTTCGCAGGAACGCTCGATGCCGGCGGACATTGTGTGCTGGAGATGCCTTCGGGCACCGGAAAGACCATCTCACTGCTGTCTTTGATTGTTGCGTACCAGCAATATTACCCAGAGCACCGCAAACTCATTTACTGCTCACGTGACAAGCCCCGATTCCGAAGTTGAAGGTGGTCATCATTCTAACAAACGTCTAGGTACTATGTCTGAGATTGAAAAGGCCTTGGCGGAGTTAAAAGCTCTTATGAAATACAGAGCAGAACAGCTTGGGCACCAAGAGGATTTCCGTGGGTTGGGGTTGACTAGTCGTAAAAACCTATGTCTTCATCCTTCTGTGAAACGGGAGAAGAGTGGTGCTGTTGTCGATGCTCGCTGTCGAAGCCTGACTGCTGGGTTTGTGAAAGAGAAAAAGGATAGAGGTGAAAATGTAGATGTGTGCATTTACCATGATGTGGGTCATTTCGCTGCGTGCTGGTCAGCATTATACTGACGTGCCTAGAATTTGGACCTCCTGGAACCGCATAATCTAATACCAAATGGGGTATGGACGCTGGATGGGATCATGAGATATGGTGAAGAACACAAACAATGCCCATATTTTACCTCGCGGCGAATGGTAAGCGGTGATATCCCCAGAACGTCGGGAGGCTAATGGAACTAGATGTCCTTCTGCAATGTGATCATTTACTCGTACCATTACTTACTCGATCCCAAAATTGCCGAGAGAGTTTCTAAAGAGCTGTCGAAGGATTGCATCGTTGTATTTGATGAGGCACACAATATCGATAACGTATGCATCGAATCTTTAAGTACTGATATCACGGATGATTCGCTTCGGAAGGCCACTCGTGGAGCAATTAACCTCGAGAATAAGATCTCGGATTTGAGAGATAGCGATTCCGAAAAGCTTAAGGATGAATACGCCAAGTTAGTGGAGGGACTACGGGATGCCGACGAAGCTCGAGCAGAGGATGCTTTTATGTCAAATCCTGGTTCGTTTGCATTTTGTTTCACCCCCAAAATACCTACTTGCTCACACCTTTCTAGCTTTACCAGATGATCTCCTTAAGGAAGCCGTTCCTGGGAATATCCGAAGAGCCGAACATTTTGTCACTTTCCTGAAACGATTTATTGAATACCTGAAGGTGTGTGACGCAATAACCATATGGAAGAAGTAGTAGCTAATCGCTAGAAGACACGAATGAAAGTCCGACAGGTTATCTCTGAGACGCCGGCATCTTTCCTCGCTCATCTGAAAGAGTATACCTTTATCGAGAAGAAGCCTCTGAGGTTTTGCGCAGAACGTCTGACATCTCTTGTGCGGACCTTAGAACTTACCAATATTGAGGACTATCAGCCACTTCAAGAAGTAGCAACATTTGCCACTCTGGTAGCGACATATGAAAAAGGATTTCTTCTTATTCTTGAACCTTATGAATCTGATACCGCCGAAGTCCCCAATCCTGTCCTCCACTTTACCTGTCTTGATGCTGCAATAGCAATCAAGCCAGTATTTGAACGCTTCAGCTCCGTGATCATCACATCGGGTACCATATCCCCACTAGAGATGTATCCTAAAATGTTGAACTTCGAATGTGTTGTTCAAGAGTCTTATCCCATGACCCTTGCTCGTCGTTCTTTCCTGCCCATGATCGTCACTAGAGGATCCGATCAGGTTGCGATCTCCTCAGGGTTCCAAGTCCGAAACGAACCCGCTGTCGTTCGTAATTACGGCAATTTACTAACGGAGATGTCTAAGCTAACCCCGGATGGTATGGTCGTCTTCTTTCCATCTTACCTATATATGGAGTCAATCATTAGTATGTGGCAAGGAATGGGCATTCTAGACGAGGTATGGAAATACAAGCTTATTCTCGTCGAGACTCCTGACGCACAAGAAACGTCTCTAGCGTTAGAGACCTATCGTACGGCATGCTGCAACGGACGGGGAGCTATTCTGCTGTGTGTCGCCCGTGGAAAGGTCAGTGAGGGTATCGATTTCGATCATCAATACGGACGCACTGTGCTATGTATCGGAGTACCATTCCAATACACCGAATCTCGTATTCTGAAAGCACGTCTAGAGTTTCTCCGTGAAACATATCGAATCAGAGAAAACGATTTCCTATCGTTCGATGCCATGAGACATGCCGCTCAATGTTTAGGTCGTGTACTCCGAGGGAAAGACGACTACGGAATCATGGTGTTGGCCGATCGTCGATTCCTGAAGAAGCGAAATCAGCTGCCAAAATGGATCAATCAGGCGATCCTCGATAGTGAGGTCAATTTAAGTACTGATATGGCAGTAGGAAGTGCAAAGAAGTTCTTACGGAATATGGCACAGCCGTTCAAGGCCAAGGACCAAGAGGGAATTAGTACGTGGAGCTTGCAGGATTTGGAGAAATTTAAGGAGAAACAGTATGAGGAGACAATTCAAGCATTGAGGGGTGGTGGCCAGGGTAAACCGGTGGATGGCATCAAGAAAGGCAATGAGCAGACAGTCAGAGAAGATGAATATGGCATGGATGATGATGAAATGGAGGCGTCGATGATGGCACTAGATGCATGAGTAGAATCCGGTGGACAAGACTACCAAGCTGTAAGGATAGCAATACTGGCTTCACGGATTGGAAAAGCAAAATAAATTAGCTCATATGGTATCTAATTTTGGGCATGGATCTAATAACATAATAAAGGTATAACTACGCCATCGCTTGCAATGCTTGTTCTAATTCATACTCTTCGCCTTGGTCCAGAAGCTGTCCATCTTTGACCTCGTTAAAGCATCTCTAGCTGCACTATCTGTCTCACACACCTTACTTTGCCACTTTCTGAAAGCCCTCGATTTCTGCTCTCCTTCCCAGACCAACTGGCACCGGTTCAATGTCATATCCTTCAGCTCCCCATTCTCGTCTTCTGCCTTTAACCAATCTTGCAATGCATCCGCTTTTGTACCCTCCTTAATTCGAGTAGGCGAGTTTTCCGTCCAGTCTATTCTTTGAAGCATAAGTTTTCGATATTGTCGGATACTGTGCTCGCCACCTTCAACAATTACTAAGTTAAATCGCGGGTGTAAAATACAGATGCCTGTGAGAGCATGCTGTTCTGCGTTTTTGGCGATCTTGAACCTGTGGCTGCCATTCGCAAGGTTGTCAATCTTAAATACCATAGCATGAATACCCTTCGCAGCATCCTTCTCCTGGTTTGCAGCCAGTTTCTCGTGTCTCTGTTCTTTCGTTAACTTTCGATCCTCGTTCGTCTCGACATGCTTCTGGTGGCGATCTGCGATTTCTCGGTTGACACGAGCTTCGACTGCGGTTGGATCCTTGACAGCTTCTTCTCCCAATACACGCATAAGATTTCCCTTCTTAACCTTTGGAGGTGGCGCAGGTTCCAGACCAAGTCTAATCTTCGCTTGCTGTTCCTTCAATTCAGCCATTCGACGCTGTCTTCGTAATTTAGCTTGCTCTTTTGCGGTCAAGAACATAGGTTTAGGCGCAGGCGCATTCTTCTCTTGGGGTGGTTCAAGGAGAACGGGATGTTGAATATATTCTGTAATGATAGAGTCTGGTGTACCAATTTTGAGTATCTTTGGATTTGAAATATCATCATAGTTCTTGCTATCCACCAACCCCTCATCCCACCATTCGATTTCTGGTGGCGCTTCCACAAGGAATTTCTTCTCGGTATCAATATCCTCATCAATACCAATCTTGCGTGATGACTCGGCGATACGCTTTTTCATAGCCTCTAGGGCAGCCTGTCTTCGGAGTGCATTCGCTTGCTGTATATATTTGCCCTTCTGATTGAAAACTAGCTGCCTCGAATGCCTATTCTTTGGCGTCGCGGTTTGTCCACCTAGGCTCATATCAAAGTAGGGATTGTTCCTGATTTCTTCCGTCGAGGGCCCTGAAATATCGAGCTGTCTCTTGGGCTTCGCAGCCGCCTTTTCTTGTTGAGGACGAGCATTTCCAATGCTGGTTGCGAACTTGGGCGCAGTCGATTTCGAGGGTTTGTATTGTCCAAGGTCTTGTAGTGCTGGATGGAGATCGACATTCAATCCTCCTTTCGCAAGCATAGGGTGCAAACCGACATTTAATCCACCCTTGGGCTTACTGCCACCGACTGCAGCTGCGACTCTCGCTTTTAACGATGCGAGCTTCTCAGCTGCAGACTCTGGCTTGCCAACACGGCTGGAGGAATCATGTCGAGGTGCCAGAATTGGAGAAGCTTTACCTCGATCCATCATTCAAATGATTTTTGTGTTTCGAATTTGTATCGTAAAACTGTAACGGCGCATCAATTTTGGTTAGTTATTCAGAAGTACGTACGGTAGGTGCTCACAAGTTAAATCTTATGGAAGCTGTGCCTGGTACAAAAACCTCGAATTGAGCTGCACACGTGATCATCAAATGTCATTATCGAACTGCCTTATCATCGGAGGGTCGGCTTGAAAAAAAAAAGTTTATCCTGACGAAGGAACTTTTTTTGTATTTACTTTGAAGCTTCACTTGCGAACTCTACGGAATCGCAAATTTCCAATTTAACCTGACAACCTATGGCAGTATTTCTGCTTTAGTGTTGACTGTCAATCATAATGAATATCTCACAGCCAGTTCCTTCAGCCATTGAGAGCGTTGATTTCGCATTTCTTTCTACCGCTGAGATCAAATCACTCTCTGTGAAGAGAATAGAGAATCCGGTTACTTTTGACAGCCTTCTTCACCCAGTCCCAGGAGGTCTATATGATCCAGCCCTAGGCGCATGGGGTGATAATAAGTAAGGAACAGAAGGAACAGTCCATTCAATTGCAGCGAATACTAACATGATATAGCTGCACAACATGTAATCTTAGTTCCTTTTCCTGCCCAGGTCATGCAGGCCATATCGAGCTACCTGCCCCCGTCTACCATCCTACTTTTATGGATCAAGTCTTGCGATTGTTGCGATCAAAATGCAAGTACTGTCATCAATTTAGGATGTCGCGGAAGGAGGTCAATCGATACGTTTGCAAGTTGCGCCTGATTCAACAGGGTCTACTGAGCGCTGCTGAGGAGATCGATAATATCGAGGTTGCTCAACCGAAGGAAGGGGAAGAGCCTGCTAGCGATTCCGACGAGGAAACACCTGTCGATAGTGTCATTCGGAGGCGACTCGCATTTGTCAAAAGAGAACTCAAGGCAGCCAAGGCCTCTGGGTGGGATTGGAGACGGGAAAAACACGAAGGCGTGGCAGAAGCACGCCGGGTTGTGGTCAAGGGCTTTATGAAGGCCATAACCACAGGAAGGCTGTGTGGAAACTGTCAAGGTATATCGCCCACTTATCGCAAGGACCGATACGTAAAGATTTTCGAGAAATCTCTGAGTGTCAAAGATAAGGCCAAGATGGCACAAGGTAGCTATCGAGCTGTAAATGCCGTTCAATTGGTTCATGGCGAGAAGAAGGACAGGGATGGGGATGAAGGCATTGCAGATATCGACTTGGAATCGAATGAAGACGAGGATGAAGGCGAAGGAGAAACCCTTGATGTGGACGGAGATGTGGTCATGGATGGTGCCGCCAATTCAAGCTCTAAACCCAAAGTCGCCCCATTACCACAGCGATATGTCGATACCACGGAAGTCAAAGCGTCTTTAACATTATTGTTTGAAAAGGAGCAAGAAATCCTAACCCTTATTTACAATTCCCGGTCATCCGCCAAGAAGCCATCAGTGGTTAAAGCAGATATGTTTTTCCTACAAACCCTTCTCGTTCCCCCGAATAGGTATCGCCCAGAAGCGAAGACTGGCGATGGTGAAATTGCTGAGGCTCAGCAAAATTCTCTGTACAAGCAGATCTTGAAAGCTGCTGACACAGTGAATCAAATTTATCTCGATATCCAGAATCCTGACAGACCCTCCCAAAGCGCAACTTTGAGAAAGAGAGATTTCTTCGATCTCCAAGAAGCATGTTGCTCGATGCAGGATGCAGTTAATTCCTTGATTGACAGAGATCGAAATCCTATCCAAGGTGCAGCGGGAAAGAAGAATGAGGATGGTATCAAGCAAAAGCTCGAGAAAAAGGAGGGTCTTTTCAGAAAGAATATGATGGGAAAGCGTGTCAACTTCGCTGCTCGTTCCGTTATCTCTCCAGATCCAAATATCGAAACAAACGAAATTGGTGTCCCTCCTGTTTTCGCTAAAAAGCTCACATACCCTGAGCCTGTCACAAGTCATAACTTCAAGGAGATGCAGCAAGCAGTTATCAATGGTGTCGACAAGTGGCCTGGTGCTGCTGCAATTGAAAACGAGAACGGTCAAGTCATCAATCTGCGCTCGAAGACTCCGGATGAGAGGATGGCGTTGGCCAATCAGTTGCTTGCTTCTTCTAGTAATGGAGCCAGTGGTGCTCGTAATAAGAAAGTGTATCGACACCTTACCAATGGAGATGTCGTGCTTATGAACCGTCAGCCAACCTTGCACAAGCCTTCCATCATGGGCCATAGAGCCAGAGTACTCCCAGGAGAGAAAACAATTCGTATGCACTACGCCAACTGTAATACCTACAATGCAGATTTCGATGGAGACGAAATGAACATGCATTTCCCACAAACTGAGGTTGCCCGTGCAGAAGCGCTACAGATTGCCGACACTGATCACCAATATTTGAGTGCTACAGCCGGTAAACCCCTTAGAGGTCTGATTCAAGATCACATTTCCGTTTCCGTTTGGATGTGTAATAGGGATACATACTTTGATCGAGCTACTTATCAACAACTTATATACAATTGTATTCGCCCTGAAAGTGGGCATATCGTTGGCGAGCGCATACAGACTGTGCCCCCCGCGATCATCAAGCCAGTTGCAAGATGGACAGGAAAGCAGGTAATCACGACTATACTGAAAAATATCACACCTCTTAACTGCGCCCCGATATCTCTCACAGGAAGAACGCAAACTCCGGCTGATCGATGGGGTGAAAATTCAGAGGAAGGTGAGGTTCTTTTCAAAGGTGGCGAATTCATCACTGGAATCTTGGACAAAGCACAGATTGGTCCTGCAGGAGGTGGTCTCATCCACTCTGTTCATGAGGTCTATGGTGCTGCCACTGCTGGAAAGCTTCTCAGTATCTTAGGTCGATTACTCACGAAATATCTCCACATGAGGGCTTTCACTTGCGGAATGGATGATCTGAGGCTCACTCCTGATGGCGAAAAAACACGTACTGAGACTTTAAAAGATGCTGATAGGATTGGTCTTGAGGTGGCTGCCAAGTACGTCTCTCTCGCAGAGCAGAAGCCTGACGCCACCGATCAAGAGCTGCTCAATAGGTTGGAAGATGTTATGAGAGATGACAGTAAGCAGGAAGGCCTAGATAAGCTGATGAACGCTCGTTCTGGAGTTCTTTCCACCGCCATCACCAAAGCATGCCTTCCCCAAGGTCTGGTCAAGCAATTTCCACAAAATCAAATGCAGAATATGACAGTCTCTGGAGCTAAGGGTAGTGCTGTTAACGCCAACCTTATTTCTTGTAATTTGGGACAACAAGTCCTGGAAGGACGTAGAGTACCAATAATGGTGAGCGGAAAATCTCTTCCATGTTTCAAGCCGTTCGATACGCACATCAGAGCAGGAGGTTATGTCGTCAATCGTTTCTTGACTGGAATTCGACCACAAGAATACTACTTCCACGCAATGGCAGGCAGAGAAGGTTTGATTGATACTGCAGTCAAGACCTCCAGATCTGGATATCTACAAAGATGTTTGATCAAGGGTATGGAGGGTCTAAAGGTTGAGTACGATACATCTGTGCGGGATTCCGACGGTTCTATGATCCAATTCCTTTACGGTGAAGATGGACTTGATGTGACAAAGCAAAAGCATTTGACCGACTTCAAATTCTTATTGCAAAATCTCATGTCAGAGCTTTCGCAGTTGAATTATGGTGATCCTCGTTACGATACGATCTTTGAAGAAAAAGAAAGCATCATCAAACGGATGAAGAAAGCTTTGAAGCATGCGAAAGCGAATGATCTGAACGGCCCAGACCCTGTTCTTTCTGAATACAACCCTGGCAAATATGGATATGCAACATCCGAGAAGTATTTCGAGACTCTAACGAACTACATGAAGACCAATCCAGATGGTATGGTCAAGGACAAGGAACATCCAGATGGTGTCGGACCAAGGAAGGCCCTGGAGCCCGTTCTTGTTGCCAAGTACTTGAAGTCTGTGGTTGAACCCGGTGAAGCTGTTGGTATTGTTGCAGGTCAATCTGTGGGTGAACCTTCTACACAAATGACACTCAACACTTTCCATTTGGCTGGTCACTCTGCCAAGAACGTCACGCTTGGTATCCCACGTCTTCGTGAAATCGTCATGACGGCAAGTAATCATATTTCAACACCGTCAATGACATTAACTCTTAACGAGGAGCTGACTCCAGACGAATGTGAAAAATTCGCCAAGTCTATAAGCATTCTTTCTTTGGCCGAGGTATTAGATTGGGCTACAGTTAAGGAGCGAATTGGACGTGGAATAGCTTTCCAACAAGCTAAGATCTACGATATTCATATCAAGCTCTTCCCTTCAAAAGAGTATTGTGAGACCTATGCCATTGATATCGAAGACGTTCTCTTCACTCTTCAACGAAAATTTACACAGAAACTTCAATCTCTTACACGTAAGGCTCTTGGAAGAAAGAAGGTAGAAAAGGCAGGGAAAGCAGGAGCAAACACTGCTGCAGTACCGGAGATTGGAAAATCTGTTGGTACAATTGAAGAGGCCAGACCGGATGCTGAGAGAGAAATGGGTGAAGATGATGACGATGAGGATGGCGAAGATGATGCAACCAACGACAAACAGAGAGCTAACCGCGCCGAAGCCGTCAGTTATGCCGCAAACGATGATGAGGACGATGCGGTCCAAGCACAAAACGCTGAACCCGAAGACGTTGAAGACATGGAAGATGAAGGAATTGGCGGCAGCCCACGTGCGCCGCAGAGTGACGATGAAGAAGAAGGCAATGACGATAATGGAGAGCGTAGAAAGCGCAAAATGACTGCTGCCACAGAGGAACTCGAAGCCCAAGTAAAGAAGCGATGTTCAGATATCACTCGCTTCCGCTTCGACGAAGAGAATGCCGAGTGGTGTGATATTAGCCTCGAATATGACGCCGATGTTCCCAAGGTTCTTATGCTTTCCATCGTTGAAGACGCTCTTCGATCGTGTCTCATCCAACATATCGCGGGTATTGGATCATGTACCTATGACGGGGAACACGAAGTCAAGAACCCTAAGACAGGAAAGTTGGAGAAGATAGCAGTGGTTCACACCGAGGGTGTCAATCTCAAGGCAATGCAAAATTATGCCGCATTTATCAATCCTAATACCATCTCGACCAACGATATCGCAGCAATGCTTGAGAACTATGGTGTGGAGGCTTGTCGATCAACAATTGTCCAGGAATTACACAATGTTTTCGATGGTCACGCCATCGCAGTGGACATGCGTCATTTGAATTTGATTGCCGACTACATGACCAGAGGTGGTGGCTTCAGTCCATTCAACCGAAATGGAATGAAGGGTAGTGTTAGTCCTTTCATGAAGATGAGTTTTGAGACGACAGTTGGTTTCTTGGCGGATGCAGTTGCAGAGTGTGATTGGGATGACTTGGCCAACCCAAGTAGTAGAATCGTGATAGGAAGGATGAGTAAGGTCGGCACCGGAGCTTTTGATGTTCTTACTAAGGTGCCAACGGGGAAGAACGAGGATGAAGTGATGGAGGAGTGAGTAATATCAAATTTGGAGTTTGAGGTTGCCAGAGGCTTTTCTTGCTTATTGGGCGTTTTAATGATACATAATGTGAAAAGTGTATTGGTATATTATCCGATGAAATGGCATATAAGATTTACTTAACCAGGATTTGCTTTGACCTTTATGTGAAGATAATTTCCACTATATTAAGTTGTGCTTTTATGTTGGATCTGATTGAGTGCATTATCCAAATCTAGGACTGACTTTGTATGATAGAATGCTACGGGATCGTACAATGCACTTGAATATGGCCAGTGAAGCGCTTTCAAAGCGGGAGAAAGACAATGAAAAAGGGAAAACAACGGTAAAAAATGCAGGTAGAGAAGATAGAAAAAAAAACAAGCATCCATTATCCATCATGAACCTTTTCAAACAACCAAAACTCCTATAACAGCTACCAATACCACTATTCAGCGTGCCCCTCTCAAACAAGTAGCCCCGCCATTGAATTGTGTCGCCCCCACACTCCCAACGCTCGCACTCCCACTCGCCGTACTTGTGGCTTTCAATATGCTTACTGGAAGAGTAGTCAAACTGACCGTTGGCGCCGCGTACCCACTCTTGTGCGTAGCCGTCCCATTCATATTACTCTGTGGCGCCGCTTTCCCCCCCTTTCCCCTCTCCTGAAATCAAACCCGGTTGCGATTCCATCACCACTTTCGAATCCACAGCACTAGAATATCCCACAGTATCCCCCGCACCACCTGGAAGTGTTCGATCCCCCGTCGTCGTACTTCCCTCGACACATTTTCCATTCCCCCAAACTGTGTTTTCAACTCGTTTCCAAAGTCCTTGCATGTCATATATATCTTCTTTTTTGTAGAATAATCTGCAGTTGCTGGCTTCGTAGATGAATTGTAAGGATGTAAAGGAGGAATCGTTTTGGTGCATGTTATTTCTGAAGTTGAAGCGAGGACCGGTTCCCTGGATCGTGGAATCGCCTAGGGGCCAGGGGATGATTGCTACTTGGGGGAGGGAGCTGGTGGAGGGCTTGGAGGGAATTGGAAGGGAGTCTTGGGTTAGGTTGGCTATTGCTTCGGGGAGTTGGGAGATGTAACTGTCGATTTGGTTGAATGCGAGGACTTCGGATCTGGGTAATGAGGGTTAGTTGTGAATGAGATTTGGGGTTTGGATGAAGAGAACAGGGGAGCCGAACCCTTTGGATCCCGCTACACCTTGCATGGGTCCTGTCTGAGGGCGACCACCCATGACAAGTGTAGTGAGTAATGCCAGCATTTCCCAATATCTATCACTGAGTGCAATGGAATTTTATGAAATATCCAGCAATCAGGGGTGAAGAATCAAGACATACCACTCCTAACACCACCTTGACTCTTCATAAATTCCGAAAACACGGCGCACGTAGAACCACACGATCCATCATATAGCAACACAATATTCTTGCTCTCAAAAATCTGTGTCCAAGCGCAAGTGAGCCATTTCGTGGTAGTTCGCTTGCCAAAGATGCGGTGCTGAACCGTATTTTTGTGGTGAAGGTATCATTGTAAATTGTGTCTGGAGTATCACGAGCGCTGTTGCAGGGTATACGTTAGTAGGATGTAGAATGCAAATAGTTCGCCAATCCAAATGATCAATAAGACGAAAAAGAAGAGCATACCTACAATTTGCAAAAGGTTTCCCATTGGCATCCATATAAGTCAGTGCCTCAAACTCATTATTCGCATCCGGCTCTCCCCCAACCCCTAGATTCTCGGTAAATACATTTCAAAAAAACCTTCCCACTTCTGTGCTTCTCACTCTACTTGACCAAAGGGTTTCAAACGTGGAAAAATTCGTTGGAATACATCATAACCCTCCAGTACCGCACCTCCCCCATTAGCCTGTACATCGACGATCAATTTCGTTTAATTATGTTTGCGACATGAAGCGAGAAAAGAGGCGACGACTTCGGATTGGATAAGTGGTGCATCGGGATCTTTTTCGGCGGGGTCGATAAATCCTTGCATGGCGAGAATGGCGACACTGCTGTCGGGTATGAAGTAGCCAGATGTGTAACCATCACGATGCATGACAACGGGGGTGGGATAGCCGACAAGGGAGGTGGTGGTAGTTATCCGAATGGATGTAGAGGTGGAGGCTGTGGCAGTCTCTGTTGTAGTTTATGGGGATGGGTTGATGGTATCAAATAGAGCTTGGCCGGAATCTATTCCATCAAATGAGATTTTCGCTATTGCTACATTTTGGATGGCATTCGTAGTGCCATTTTCGAATGTGTAGTTGTGAAAGTCGGATGTGAGCCCAAGAACTTGACCAACGTGGAATATAATACCGCCACCCGTGACATTGAAAGCAGACGAGAAAAATAACTTGTTGTAGGTAGCATCTGGATCGTTGAACGAGCTGAGGGTTTGGCTAGTCTTTTGCAGAAAGTTATTTGTATCTTGACCATTGATCTTGCTGATAGCTGAAGGAGTGAAAGTAGCATTCTTAACCTTAAGGGTGTGATCGAGGTCCATTGTTAACCTATTAGCAATTATTCTGCCTTCAAATGACATAAAAAGACCTTTGAAAAACACCTGTGGTAGACTCAAACCATCAGGAGAAATGGATACCAACGACCCTTTTAGGACGGCGAATTCAAATACTGAACCAATTAGCGGCAGGGGCAAATTGAAATGAAAGTCATGAGGAAGTATATTAACCAAGGACCATATATCTTTCTCAAAGTCCCATTGAGTTTTATATTCCCCAGAAAGGAGAAGTGACTTCATCTGTGTTAAACCACCGAGAACATCGACACCTGGGAAGAGCCATCCTAGTGGTGGATTCTTCAAATAGGCTAATGTACTTTGAAACTGTATATAGGGTTCGATAAACTCAATAAATGCAACGGATCTATTGATATTCAATGGGACGGATTTGAGACAATCCAGAGCAATCGATGCCGCAACAACGAGCTCAGCCATAACAAATTAGCCTCATAAACTTGTGATCACCGTGCATGATTGCAGAATGACAATTACCTGAAGGCTCGCTGATTATTGACGATACACTTGCACATGCTCCAGAAGATGTGTTTGTGAATCCTATCGGAGCGAAGGCCGTTGTTACCAAGTGCTAGAATGCTCGCAGCCGTAAAGAAAGAAGCTAAGAAACGCATGTTGGAGAACAGTTCTCGGCTAAAAGAAAACTAAAAGAGAATAAAGAAGATCCGAAAGTAGACGGCCAAAGAAAATTCAAGGAAATTACAGAAGCAGCCGTAAGGAAAGGGATGAAATAACAATGAAATGAAGGATACAAAACAAATGATGCTTGGTAGTCGATCTTGATATAGAGTTTGCAACCCATGATTCTGGACCCAAGTTCCTCGACTAAGATGCGGGCTATGTCCCATGCAGGTAAAATCCTTCATCGCAGCATCTTAAGATCTTTAAATAGTTTAAGCTTTTATTAGAAAACAGGACTGACGCCATCCAACGGTTGATCGTAGGCTAAGTAAGCCCAACAAGTTGATAAAGATCAACATATGGTATATTTGGGGTCGGAATCGCATAATCAGAGATAGAAATAGACGAAAAGGCGGTTGTAGATATTTGTGAGGTATGTGTGATGCATTTAGAACTCCGAGCTGTAAAATTTTACATTGAAATTAGATTTCAGGCGTAAATAAGCCTATAATCAAGGGGCTCTGTTCGGCTAAGGCTTCATCTATTTAGTCCTTTAAATATCCGAAACAAGAAAGGCGGAAGAGTTCATGCCGACTGAGGCGCTACTAATATACCGGGTGATCGTAAGATGGGAAGAAAAAACATATACTCCAGTAAAACATTTGATTCCACTTCTGCTTACCATATTTGATAAATGCAGTCGCGGGAACTGCCACAAAGTGAGATGTACCACTCGAGTTTTTTCCTATTCTACGAACCAAGGGAGCAGTTCACCTTCGAAATTATCTGAGATCTCGAAATTCGAACGTCTAACAGTTCGTGGTGATAATGAAGTATGCAAGAGAGCTACCTAACAAGGTTCGTTTCCACTATTCGACGTCAGATCCAGAACCCTCAGGCTATCTTCTTCAATATACTTTGCGAAGATGCGTAAAGATGGGTTACACATTGTACAACAAACACAAATTTTTGAACATCTCAGCTTGTAGCATAGGACAATTTGAGCCCGCCCATCTTATTCAGAAGACTTTTGAAGTAATCGCCATATTGCTATATTTATTGATCAAGAGTAGCAACAGTAGGATCCCAGGCACAGACGTAATAGTCACCGGTTTCTAGCCCTTTCATCTCCTCCGCAGTGAGCTCAAAATCATAAATATCGGCGTTTTCCTTGATTCTGTTGGGAGTAACCGTTTTTGGCAATAGTACAAAGCCCTTTTGCAAACTCCATCTTAATAGGATCTGGGCCGAGGTTTTGTTATACTTTTTGGCAAGTGGCACAAGAAGTGTTGAGTCGTGCCTTTCACCACGAACAAGCGGAGAGTACGCCTCTGCAATAATGCCTCGCTTCTCGCACCAAGAAATGATATCGGATCGAGTGAGCCACTGGATCTAAAGTTAGCTAATTCACATATTATGTAACCAGGAGACATAAGGCTGAGATTCCTCTCGATTGAGTAAAGAATTCAAGAAGAACAAATCACATGATGACCTACCGGATGAAGTTCCCATTGGCCAACATCAATCACGCCACCTCTTCCCTTGCCCCTTTCTTCCTCGAGTTCTTTGATATAAACTTCCATTTCATGCAAATGATGAACACCATAGTTGCTTACACCGAGACTCCGAATTTTGCCTTCTTCTTGAGCCTCAACTAAAGCTTTCCAAGCACCTTTACGAGCAGTTCGTCCTCCGTATGGAGCATGAATGAGCATAAGATCAATGTATTCGAGCCCAGTCTCCATGAGAGTTTTTGTAACTTGTGCTTTGGTATTCTCATAACTCAAGGCACGAGGTGGGATTTTGCTAGTAAAGAATATATCTTCACGAGGAATACTGGATTTTAGAATGGCAGCAGCACAAGGAGCTTCATTTCGATATGCCGCCGCTGAATCGACCTATATCATGTCAGAAGAAGGGTCAGATGGCTTTATCTTGAGATATTTCTCACATGTCGATAACCTGCATCAAAAGCCTTCGTAACTAGATCTTCGCATTGAGATGCCGGGCTGATTTTGATATCAGTTTAGCTCATATTTTTGGTGGTAGTATATTCGTACGTTTGGTAAACGCCGTAGCCAAGGATAGGTATATCATATCCTGAGTTCATACGAAGCTTTGAATTGATATCAAACTTCGTCATATTGTTACTGGGACCAAGTCAGTTTCAATCCCTCGAGCGTTTGTTAGGGAAAAGAGAAACACAGCTCAATAGTACCTAAGTTCATCAAAACATGCCGGGTTTGGAAATGCATTGGACGTAGATTAGCAAAGTAAAGGTATATTAAGAGAGATACTCATCACGTAATACTTACTTTTTAATTGAAGATATGAAAGGTCTGAAATGAGTAGCTTGAATAGGCGTATTAAAATGACTTTGTACGCGTGATGCTAGAGAAGTAGATCTCATGATATGATATGAAAGATATGATTAGAAGATAGGAAAGAGGAGAAGAAGACCTACCTACCTAAATACCTCATCAAATTGATGTGGCTCCTTGGAATGTCAAATTGAAGCTTCGATTTCTAATATCTTTGTTTGTACAAAGTAGTACGAAGTACTGTACTATAACTCAATTCCGAATCCGAAGACAGAAATTAGCCATCAGTCACGTGATGATAACCTATGGGTGACCCCATTTGAATTCTCGTATCATTTATCCTTACGTCATCTTGATTTTGAATAAAAAGTTTCTCCAGTCATATAAATCATATAAATCATAGGTAAGAATCGAAATCTGTGATTATGAATACCTTCACAATTAATTCTTTCGGGTTACATCTTCAGGCAGGTGTTCTAGCCCTCAATATAGAGTTTCTAAGTGCGGGCGACGTTGGTTGTAGATCAATGTAGATCAATATCCCACCATCATTTAGCCACCACACCCAACCATCAGATCATTTTTTACCTTTTTTGTCTTTTCTTATTAGTATACAACCTTCACATAAATTTCGACGGCAAGTCTGCAGAACCAAAAGCCATGCGCCTCATCAAACAAGATATCGTCAAGCGTGATGGCTCCGGAACCATCACTCTTCTCCCTGAAGAACCAGAAGATATGGTACGTACTTCTCCTAATTACCCCCCTCCAACCCATTATTCTAATCCATCTCCCAGTGGCACGCCTACAATCTCATAACCCCGACTGATATACTGCGCTCCAGCGCTATCCGCCGCGTCAACACCGAATCCGGTATCGGTAGTTCAAAGTCGGTCCGTGTGCATACAAACCTATCCATCCGTGTAACATCCTTAGATTTTGATCCGCAAGCTGGGCAACTACACGTCAAAGGTCGCGTATGTGAGGAAAACTTATATGTCAAGATTGGCGGATACCATACCCTCGACCTCGAACTCCAGCGAAATTTTACATTGGAGAAACACGATGGGTGGGATTCCATTGCGCTAGGTGTTGTGAAAGAAGCCTTGCGACAAGATAAAGAGGGCGTGGTGCCCGCGGTTGTTATGCAGGAAGGAATGGCGAATATATGTTTAATCACCGAGCATCAAACAATCCTAAAACAGAGAATCGAAGTGGGAATACCACGGAAGAGAATTGGAACGTCAGGCGATCACGACAAAGGACTCCAACGATTTTACCAAACGACCTACGAGACACTTTTGAGACATGTGGATATCACCGAACCACGACCGTTATTACTCGCAAGTCCCGGATTCGTAGCACAAGGATTCCAGAAATTTATATTAGATGAAGCCTCCAGGACGGGAAATAAAGCATTGCTGGCCAACAAAAGTAATTTGATCGTGGTGCATAGCAGTTCAGGTCATCTTCACAGTCTGAACGAAATCCTCAAAACTCCAGAAGTATTAGCCAAACTGAGCGACACTAAATACGCCCGCGAAACCCGCATTATGGATGAATTTATGACGCTCCTCCGGAAAGATGACGGAAGAGCCTGGTATGGACCCACCGAAGTAGAAAAGGCAGTCGAGAAAGGCGCGGTAGGACGAGGAGGCGGGGTTTTATTAATAAATAATGCACTTTTCCGCAGTCAAGAAATTGGAGTGAGAAAAAGATGGGTGTCGTTGGTGAATAAGGTTAAGGAGGAGGGTGGAAAGGTGAGGGTTTTGAGTAGTGATCATGAGAGTGGGAAGAGGTTAGAGGGGATAGGGGGCATTGCGGCAATCTTGACGTATCCGTTGGAGGATTTGGATGAGGATGAGGATGAGGAGGGGAAGGAAGACTTACCGGTGAATGAGATGCAGGGAGTGGCTATTATATAGGAATGAGAGGAAGGTAAAGAATGGGGTGGAGGGGAAGGTTAAATATGCTATGGACATGAATTTATAATCTAGTCTCCCAGCGAGAAATGATATTCAAGATTATGCGAAAGCTGCTGGATCTCCACTTAAACTATCTAACTGAACCTGAAATCTTATCATCAAAATTCTTTTTCATCTAAAACGCTAAAGCAGAGGAGACTCGGATCAATCTTAAACTCCAAATTAGACACTAGATACATCTATTCCACGCACCCCCATCTATCCAGGACATAAATCCTTCTCCCCTTCTCTCCTTCTCTTCTTCCATCTATTTAACATCTCATCCCATTCTATCTCCTCTTCTCTCCTCTCATCCTATTTCAATCCGTCATACACACACACAAAGCTTAAAAGAAGAAATCGAGGAAATTATAAACCCGATACAAGTCAGGCCGAGGAATTGAGCACTCGAGGTTTAAACTAAGAGATAGATGAGGTTAATGAATGGTATAGAGATATAGATATACTTACAATATCTAGTAGATGGTAGGATTTTATTATTTCTTTTACTATTGAGGGAAGAAAGTTTGGGAAAAAGTTTGGAAGATTAAGAGTATATATCCTGAGAGGTTGGAGTTTGTGTAGATACCTAGTAGGTCCCTAGAAAGAGAGAGGGCTTGAGTTTGCGGAGAGTTTTGATTTGATATTGAAATGGTATGATGGTAGATTTCTTCGGGAAATGGGAGTTAGGGGATGGGGGATGGGGGATGGGATAGTGTTATAATATTCAGTATAATTTAATCGAATCATCATTGCTCAACCAAACATATTCGAGTACATATCCCATATACCAAGATGATTACGAGTAGTTGTTAACTACCTAGTATTCCGTATATCATATAACCTTCACCGTTCCAGCCAAAAATTAAAAATTTGAACAAGAATACCAAATGCAGAGGGCATTGCTTTCTATTTCTTTCAATGCAAAGATGGCAACTCCTTGACTATCGAAATCATAAATATGTCTTCATCATCCAATGTTAGGAAGCTCACTAGTTACGACGAGAATATCTATGAAACCCCTTTCCTTCCAGCCCTACAAAACAATTGAATTCTACCCTCTCTGAATATAGGCGACAGATAACCCAGTCTAGACTACCCAAATTAAACCAAACCAAACAAATCTACCTCGACTCCCCTCAGCGCCCTCCTGGTGGTCGATACGGTTTATAAATTCCCTTAGGCTGCGCACCCGGTTGATGCGGTCGATAAGTCCCCGTCGGCTGAACCCCCTCATCAGCAGGAACTCCCCACCCCAAATTCCCAAGCTGTTCTTCAAGAGACGGTTGCGAACCACCCGAGCCAAAACCCGACACAGGCGATGGAGATTGACTATCATCTATCCCCGGACCTCTATATGGTTTATAAGTCGTTGTTGGCTGATTTCTTCCTGTAGTGCCTCTTCCGGTGCCAGTATCAGTAGGATCTCGCCATTTGGACCCAAAGCCACCTTTTGTAGGTGGTGTTGGCCGTCCCGGTCTCAATGCAGCAGGGATATTCTCATCGCCTGGCCCTCGTGATGTGGGATCCCCAAGGATATCCTCAGGACCTAATCTAAAAGGATCACCCTCCGTCATAGTCTCATGCACCGACTTCGGTCTCTCTGTTAACTTAGGAGCTTCCAGATAATGTCTCCTCGCAATGTCCTGTCCAAGTGGAGCATCGGTAAACAAATCAGAATGGTAAATACACGCCTCGAGGAGAGCATCCCCATCCGAGTCCCAGGTAAAACCATCAGGCATTTTCGCATAATGTACGAGGTCAAAATCGGGGTTTCTCTTCCTAATGTCTTCCCAATTCACATTGATCATGTATTTTAACCATACTATGTCAACATCTTTAGTTTCTACGCTTGCATCTAGCGTAGGTAGAAACCTTTCACAGCAGAGTTGAAATATGTCTGCTAATTGCTTCTCTGGCGGGACAGGTCTATGCCAAGAGGCTGGGATTCTCTGCGGGGGCGGTTTCTCCATCCAGCCCGTAGGATTAAGTTTAATCATACCATACCCAGAATGACTATAACTGTTGTTAATCAGCAAACATTTAGAAAATGGCGGATAGAATGAAATGAGTATCTCACTAAAATAATTCATCTCTCGTATTTGCGACGAGGAGGAAGATTTTCCATTCCTTATTTGTAAGGTTAATTCCCCCGTTACGAATGATATAGCTCCTGAACAAATGTGCAGGCATGTAAAAGTTCATTGTGTGGATAGCGAGTGCCAACCTGTTTTCCTCCAAATACCACCTGATCTCACCGTACCTAGGACAATTCATTTGTATGGGATCAGCTCTGTCAGTACTGCGTATGAAGACTTGAAAACCAGCGTGTCCACGCCAAACCGGCTCTCCCACCCAGGGGTCGACTTTATTTGATGCTTTTGTAATTGCTTCGATTAATCTTCTTTTTTCGACATCAAATGAATGGGCAATTTTGGTTTTTGTTCGTGAAAAGGGCCCGGGACTATGTTTGGAGATTGGCACGCGGCCTCTGAGTACAGAAAATTCATCGCGTTTTTTCCCTTCATGATCAGATTTAGGATCATGTTTTGGCTGGCTTACACCTATTATCTTGGGACCTGCATGTGCCGCCTTGGAGCCAAATCTGCAAGATTACAATTAGTTTTATGCTCAGAGTCCTGCAGAGCCCCTTCATGGATCTCAAAGAATAAAGCTTACTTTCTCACGTATACATCCCAGAAGTCTCGAGATTGAAGGCTCATGAAATAAGAGACAGGAATGGGCCAATATTTTATTTCGTCCCAATCCTTTGTTTTCTTTGTAGAAAGTATAGGTTGCGAGGTATACTCCTCATGTCGGTAAGTGGGCCAATTATACCTATAATGCTGTGAGATCGCGGCCTCGTGAAATAGTCTGAGGATGCGGAAATTAAATACATGATGATGCCTCCACACGAAAATCCTGGCAGATCCCACTGCTGAATGACCGGAACCGAATTGCCACCAAATACCTACCAAAGATCAGTTGATACTGACATGATGGCGGTGGAAATATATAGCGTTAGGGCTATAAACATACCTGATTTGTTGCAGAGTATCCACTATACTTGAATTAGCTTCTCGGTCAAACAAAAATGAATGGTTCTTGACTTGCACTTCTGGAATAGGCTCATCCTCAAAATAAGGCTCTGTCCAGGACCAACGGCTAAGGCGCTCAACTACTCTCGACATGTGATGGACCATAGCGTGCTAATTTAATCAATTGTGTGTCAACACTGGATAGGAATCTAACTTACCGCAGTCTCATGCAGAATAACTTCTGCAAGGCGAAATGTGTCCAAGGCCCTGTCCTCTGGCAACGCTGCTGGATTTAACAATGGCTGGACCGCATCATGTGCAATAAGTACAAGTGAAGCACTTTGAACCGTCGGACGGCCTGGCATACCTCGACGTGGATTCCACGTCGTTACGCCAGCTTGAAACCCGCTCCGAGGCATTCCACCACTACTGCACTGTCACCAAATTGGCACGTCAGTAATCGTCTATTGAAGCATCATCTATAGGAAAATGAGGAGTTGAGCTGCATTAGAAAATAAAAGAGATACGCAGATGAAACATAGAAGTGGGATTTAGAATCGGGGAAAGGAGTTGAGCATCAGGTGTGAAATTTGTAAACCGAATAGCTACCTTCCCTCCTGACAGTCCAAAATAAACATGACCTGAAAATTCATTGAGAAAAGTTCGAGTGGTTGATTCAAGATGCCGATCTCGTCTGTTCTCCTGAGAAAAGAACCGAAATATGTGGTCTTCATAGTCGGGTGGAAGCTCATCTTTCGGAACCCTTTCCCATGGACCTCGTATTAACGCATTATACCTGTGTCATTAGCGAAAAGGTTGGTAGTTCTGATGTCCAAGAAGCGTACCATTCCCACGTATGTATATTCGCCATAACACTCGATGCAAGCTTTAACGCGGGTTCTATTGCATGCCACACACTACATTGTAGTTTGTTAGTAACAGTGTTATTTCGATAAATGGTGGTGAGTATCAAGACAGAGTATCCTCACATGTCATTCTTCGCCTAAGTTTCGTAGTAAGCATCACTTAATGATATATACGTGGTGAAAAAGACATGCCTCCCAGTATTCATTACCATCTCCAAATGGATATCGAGCGATCTGTCGCGGCAGCTCATGCTCCCAGTTTTTCCGATCCCAAATCGGATGAATAGGTACATCGTCAAGATTCTTTGCATAGTTTACCCGCCGACTTGTAGTTTCGTAAGAATCTGCTAAGGCTAGAATTGATTCCAACTCTGCAGCGGTGAAACCTTCGCACGATGTTAATTGTTGGGTAGCATCACATTGAGAAAAGCCTACCACAGAACCTCATTCTTTGATACAATTCGAGCTCCTCTGCCTGATCCCGTAGATCCTGGTTCTCTAAAAATTCCTTTGGGGTCACTGGGGTGAAGCCACTTTTTACTTCGGGCAGGTAATCGACAAGTGCGGCATGAATACCTCCCTTAGGCTGTCCATACTTTCTAGCAAAGGGCGTAGGGCCTGGATATCTTGTATGCGGTCTTTCCCGTGGCTGCATAATTGGTACCGTTGTGAGGGTTGACCTTGAAAATTGAGTAGTAATTTATCGTATATCCCCAAAAGAAAAAAAATAACTAGCTTAGACCAAATGTTGCTGTGCTTCGCATCTCTTTACCACAACAAAGAACGTTAGGTTCTCTTAGGCGACGAACAAGGAAATGCATCTTTGAGTTCCGCTTTGAGCTAGCTTTTTGTCTTGAGTGGGAATGAAGCACTCCGGTACGACCTTGATACAATAATTAAGGGGGAAAGTATCATCACTTGTTCATATGAAATCAGAGATTCTCGAAAACGAGAATCGAGATTTAGAATGGTATGAAGTTTCAATGTCGGCGATGATTGAGAACAAGCAATAGCAGTTTTAGACTCAATCAATTTCCAGCCGAAAGAATAAACTATTACCCTACACAGCTTGGTCGTCGCCCGTAAGTTTAAATCTCGATACAATTATTATGCGCATAAAAGTTGCAAATGCCTACTCTGGCACCCCCGGAATATATACTTTTTATCTACCATCTCATGAGATATTGAAAGAAAATAGGAGAATTAGTAGCCTAATTTTGAGGGACGTTGAATATCACGGTCTAGACTCCGTCACAGAGTAGTTCCCCGCACTAAGAATGATCTCGGCCTTTTCTACTGGCGGGATTGTAACATGGTTCCCGGGTCAGCTTGACTTGAGGTTACATAAGAGGCTAAGATGCATGCATTACATGTAGCAGTGTATGTACTATGTATGAATTTGAAATAGAGCAATCAAACAGGACAAGAAAGGGAAAGAAAAGATAGAGTAGATAGATGACGGATATGGATGGTGATTTCTCATAATTTCCAATGAAGTTATTCGGGAAAGTGGAATATTAGATGGTTGACAATGTTAGAGATTCTTGGTGGCTTGACTGTCTTCTTGACTTTTTGACTTTTTGACTTCTTGATTGAGCTTTTTGGAGGAAGAGGAAGAGGAAGGGAATCAAGGGATAAGGTTGAGTGGGGGTGTATGTGGTTCAATTGGCTTGTGCCCAAAAGTCGAAGCACTGACAGACATTTGGACTGCGTGTGCCAGCCAGCCAGCCCAACCAGCCAAGTAGCCAAGTAATAATGCAACTTTGGCCACTTTTGATATTGACAGCTTCATACTAGTATGATACTACCTATACTGGACGGAGTTAAGATCCCCATACTTTGAGTTTAGGTACAGCTCGGTACGGTAAGGCCGTTATCATGGCGGGGTATATACTCCGTAAGCGTGGGAGCTTGGAAGCTTTCTGTGTGTTGTAACTTGTAAGTTGTAACTTGTAACTTGTAAGTCTCTCGAAAAAGTAAAAAGTCAAAAGTAAAACAAATAATGATGGAGATTTGACAAGATCTACAATTGATTGAACACGACAGCGAAAGTTAGTGTGCATTGAAAAGCATACACATACATATACATATACACTTGATATTGATGATAATTGTATGAATAAAAACATAAGAATTATAACAATGACGCTCCGCTGGCCCTCTGGGAGCCACTGCCGTGGAGGCCGACTACTTGTCTATCCATCTTGTCTGTTAGATACTACAGTAGGTACTTGTTCGAGCGCAGCGAGCTGTGGGGGTTTGGGGGCTTGCCCCCATGAATAGAACAACCTTAAAAGTTAACAGAGACTCAGAGAGAGTACGTACTCCGTAGATTCAAATAATGAAATGAAATGAAACGCAGTTACGCAAGAGGGAGAGGGCTTGTTTGATACCCCACTTACTGTCATCTATTGGATGATTTGGATCATTCCCGACATTAGCTTCAATTAGTTTGAGAATGATAGAGGTCTGAACTCTGAATAGATTGGTTGATCATCATTTAGTTGCAGATTCTCAGGACGCTAGGACGCCATGATGAAGTTTTATTGGGGAATTTGATATCAGATGTGACTCTCTTCACATAAAATGGCTTATTGGTGATGCAAGAGATGGTTGGTTACTCAAGAGTCAAGCCAGATGTTATATTATTGGATGAGAGGAACTTGGAAGAGAGAGGGAAGGGGATGAGGAAGATGGAGAAGGAGGAGGAGAAGGAGAAGGAGAAAGAGAAAGAGATTGAGACTTTGAGGAGATGAGTGGAAGTGGGGAGTGGTGTAGGTAGGAAGAGAAGGGAACAATGGGAAACTAGTGAATAGACCCGAGCAGTAAATGGGGAAAATAGAAGAGGGGAAAGAAGAGGAGAAGGGGAGGAGAGGAGAGGAGGGGAAGAGTGAGAATGAAGATAAAGATGGATGCAGGTTTATTAGCTGTTTGAAGTCTACCTAGGTAATTTGAAGTAGGTAGGTAAGAAAAGATGAACCTACTAGGTCCACGGGTAGCATAGCAGCTACTCTTGCTAATGCAGATGAATTACAATAATGTGATTGATTGTTTTCTTTCTTCTCTACTCCCATTATATACAGTACACCCTTTCTATTGGCGTTTCTGTAATATTTAATTTTACTTTGTTATAATCGTGATTTATGAATTATCTATTTAGTACTCTATTTAAGTATATATATGTATGGATGTATGTATACGAAGTACCTACTTTTATCTTCTTGTTTGTTTGATCGACCAGCTGTTCCAATCATATTCTCCCACACTTTTTTCTTTTTTCTTTGATCTTTCTCTTCAATTCAATTATTATCATTACCTACTATTACTTCGTACATCAATCAACCTCCAAAAGGATAGTAATAAGACTTATCCCCAGACTAATTATTATTGATGCTGTACAGCCTGTACTACTTATCTATCCGCTCTTGATGACTCCAGGTCTATGAATCAGAATCAGATAAGGCTACCTAGTACCTACCTACCTGTACCTACCTACCTACCTACCTACTTCCACTTCTGCAATCTCAATAGGAACTTGTCTCATACATACCAACCATACTTCGTACATACATTCATACATTCATACATTCATACATTCATACATTCATACATTCATACATTCATACATTCATTATACCTCCCAGACTCCCAGTATCTACTGCTACATATTTGGTTTAACCCAAAAAGCCACCAAGAAACAGTTTAGAGTATATTGCCTTTCTTTTTTAACCTTACCTACTTACTTACTTTTTCCTACGTATTATTAAAATTCCAATTCCAATCAAATCCAATTCCAATTCCAATCAAATCCAATCCAATCCTTCCAATCCTTTGCTTTGCTTTGCTTTGCTTTGCTTTGCTTTGGAACTTAACTCTACTTCCTCAAAATGAATGAATATTGATATTAATTCATTACTTGTCCTTTATTCAGTACAACCTTATCACAGATGCTCGAATCCATCAAAACAATCATATCATATCATATCAGCCCTATCTCTGATTCTCCTCCCAATTGAATTTCAACAAAATATCACACGACTCCTTCAAACAAACATTCCTCACATTCCTCGACAACTAATCTTGTGTTCTTTTTTGGGGGGGAGAGGGGAAAAGATCACGGTTTTTACTACACATCTTCTTACATGTTGGAGCTCAATGAAAAGCCATATTTAACCATTCCAAGGTTACAAGATTGCTTCAACTCAATAATGGCTACAATTGCTCTACCAAGACCTATCCCAGCGGGCCATGCTAGATCCTCTTCACCACCTCGCTCACATTCACACTCACATCCTTTAACTCCTGCTCTAAGCCTCGATTCTATCAATTCATCAGCAGCATTTCCAATTCCTATCCCGAATAAACATCTGCCAGTATGTCCGACAGGTCCAGCACCTTCCGAGCAACCGGATACCCCTCCTCACTCTCCGCCCACCAAAGAACTTTCTTTGTCTCAACGTTCACTTCTATACCCACCAGTCAATTATAAACCGCGTTGTATTGGCTCTTCTATCATATATGAGATTGATGCGGCTGGTGTAGCTGCTGCTTTGGAGCATTTGGCTGGTCAACCTCTACCTGATCCTTCTCAGGTCTTTCCATGGTTTCATGGTCTGCATCCTTGCAATCATATCCAACAAGCATTTTTCATACAACGGCGGCGAACTTTACGAAGAACACCGAAATGTATTCGCGGTATAACAATTGTGAAAGCCGATGGAGATTTGACGTGTTCGAGACTGAAAGGTGCAATCGCTCCCGATGAATTCTTGCAGTCTGGAACCACAACAGAATTCCAGGAAGTCGATCCAAGAGATGGATTCTCGGTACGAAACTTTCACATTCAAGCAGCTAAATCTGCCATGGTGTCGGATATAATTGTTTATGGAGAAGATTCCCACATGGTTGAAAAGTTGGCGAGGGAAATCGCTGCTGCACAACAAATTGTGCGGGAGACTCACGTCAATCAAGGACATGAATTATCTCAGTACAATACTTTTATATGCACTAGTCCCTTTAGTGACTTTGAGAAGAAATATCCACAAATTGTTTCGGTCGATTCTCGGGCTCGGTGGACTGGAAAAGTCATGGATTTCTTTCATCAAGAGAGAGTGGAGATGTGTTCCATGACCAAAGCTTCCGAGATCCATCATAATGTTTGGTTGGGTCCAACTCCAGATGGATACCCAGAAACTCACCCAGCTTGCTTGGAAGGTCAATTCGACATTCTCATCGAATGTAATGATCTAGGTCAGATATGTCCTTTGGACCTACAAAAAATCGCCGAGGGTAGATCGGATAAGTGGAAGTTAGGATTTCCATCTTCCGGAATGATTCAGCCACCGTCCTGGGAACATGACCAAGCCGATGGGATTCTTGAAACCTGTAAATGGATATATAATCTTGCTCACGGAATTTTACCAGAGGATGAAGATGGTGATACTCCTATAGCCACCAAGATAAAGGAAAGAAAGATACTGATTCATTGTACTGATGGCTACACTGAATCTACTCTCCTCGGTCTTGCTTATTTCACTTATGCCACAGGCCTTTCTGTACCTAAAGCCTGGCTTGATTTGCATATTTCAAAGAAACGCAATTTCTTTGCGTACCCTCAAGATGTCAGTCTTCTTACAACAATTGCACCTCGACTTCTTTCCGAATCACCTGTTCACCAAGATAAAAGCTTATTGGACATTACTGAGCTTGCTAGAGAGGAACCCGAATGGATAAAATGTATGGATGGAAGTCTTCCTTCTAGGGTTACCGAGTATATGTATCTCGGAAACCTTGGACATGCCAACAACCCGGACCTTCTACGACATTTGGGTATCAAGCAAATTTTGAGTGTGGGTGAAACCGCTACTTGGAAGGATGGTGAGATGGATAAATGGGGAAAGGATAATGTGATGGTTATACAAAGGGTCCAAGATAATGGAGTAGATCCATTGACCGATGAATTCGGACGATGTTTGGATTTTATTGGTATGTTTTCCCCTCCTTATATCAGAAAATACCTACTAACCACCCAAATAGACAGAGGCAAATTGAAAAACACAGCAACATTAGTTCATTGTCGTGTAGGCGTTTCTCGGAGCGCAACTATCTGCATAGCTGAAGTCATGCGCACAATGCATCTATCGTTCCCGCGAGCATATTGTTTTGTTAGAGCCAGAAGGTTAAACGTCATTATTCAACCTCATTTAAGGTTCACTTATGAACTTCTAAAGTGGGAAGAGAAACTCAAGATGAAGGATGGGAAATTGGGAGGGAAGGGATGGGGTAGGGAATTGGAGTGGGCGGATATTGCGAGGGAGATTGCTGAGATGAATAGACCGTATGCTAGATGATGATGGTTGGTTGGATCGGCATCAGTTGGATGGGTTTGGATATGGGCGGATTATATTTGAATACTTATTTATGGGTGGGAAAGGGAAATCACGATAGGGAACTTTTTTTTTTCGGTTTGGGTAAATTGTATACGATCCGTTAGGAAGGACTGGATTGGATACTGATACAACCTGTTTTGGGCCTCTTTTTTTCGGAGAACACTTTGGAACGTCGGATACTTGGGACAACATATTTTGGATACGATTGGATTGGGTAACGAAATGATAGCGACAGATACCACACACGTTCTTTGGCAGCGCAATTGGGGTGTTCGCAATGGTTCTTAGGGATTAGGGATTAGGGACTTCTTTAGGGGGGAAATTAAGTGCGTAATTATATGGTGTTGTTTGGTTAAATTTGATATTTTTTTTTGGGTGGTTTTGGTTTTGACTTGTTGTAGAGAGGTGAGGTGAGATGTATGTGAAGTGAAGTGAAGTGAAGTGAAGTGAAGTGAAGTGAAGTGAAGTGAAGTGAAGTGAAGTGAAGTGAAGTGAAGTGAAGTGAAGTGAAGTGAACAAGGAATAGTAACTATTGAATGGAAGTAATGTTACAAGACCAGGAAAATAAACCCAAGTGGAGTGAGGTATATACTAGGTAAAGAGAAGCATAGAAGCTGGGGGATGGAGGAGATAAAGGGGTTTCGCGTTTAAGGTTTGGGGAGGAGATAAAGGGAAAATCTAGGAAATCTAGGAAATCTAGGGCAGACGAATCCTTCAAATATCTTATTATGTGGCGGGNNNGGGGGGGAGAGTTCAAAGATTGATTGAAGTTGGGGGTGGGGTGAGGGGGTTGAGGTTTAAAGATTGAGGGATAGAGGAGGAATGAGAGTTGATTGGAAAAGGCCTGTTGGTGAAATCTATGTTTTTGTTTGGCATCTTGTTGGTAGTAGGGTAATGTTCTTGCTACTACCTAGTTGCAACTTCTAATCAGCACATTGTCCGATATTCCAAAGTGTTTTTCAGAAAAGAAGCCGAAAAAACAGGTTGTATTAGTAAGATTCACCCAATCCAATCCTTCCTAACGGATTGTATCCACATGTTACTATTCCTATCCTCACCGTCTCTACCTCCATCTCCATGATCACTGTCTTTACTTTCTTCGTCATCATTATCGTTACTCTCATCATTCTCATCACTATCGCTCCACCTTTTCTCTTCGTCTTCTTTTACATAATACTTCACATGTAAGATTATATCATCACATGTACTTATAACCTCAAGTGCAAGCTTTGAGTTAAATAGGTTGCGAAATTGCTTTCCTCAATACATAGTATTGTCATGCGTTGTAATGTTTGGGGCTTGGAGATAGGGATGGAGGTGGGGGGTTATATAGGGAGAGAGTGGATGGAAAGAGTGGTGTGGGAAAGGGAGGGAAGTAGGGATATAGGGGATAGGGATATAGGGGATAGGGATATAGGGGATAGGGATATAGGGGATAGGGATATAGGGGATAGGGATATAGGGGATAGGGATATAGGGGATAGGGGTATGCAAAGGTGATATATACGAAAAAGGGTAGGGAAATAAAACTGAAAGAATAATAAAAGATCTTGCCAAAAGTTGCTAAGTTGCGAAGAATGGGAATGCGTGATGTGGAGGGAGGAAGTGGGGGATGGAATTTGGAAGTTGGGCGAGTGCGGAGGATCTTGTTGGGCACAGGGGGGGGGGATGATTTGGAGATGATGATATATTCATTAATACTGGAGTATCATTGTTGTTGTACATTCATACCACTAATGTCAAGAACTACCGCTTTCATTGCCCATCCTCTTTAACAACCTCACGAATACCAAATCACCATCCTAACCATCACACACAGAATTCAAACCCAGCCAATTTGCCAAGATACTCACCTACCATTGAAATGTCTTTGGATTTTAATCTTTACTATTTGAAGAAAATATTCGAAGGTTTTATAGGGGAATTGGAAGTTTGGGAGAAATGTAAGCGGAGGAATATAGTGGAGAAAGAGAGGGGGGAGGAAGTTGAATTTGTCGAGGAATCATAGTCATTTTCGATTCCTATATTTTCGCTGCTGATAAATACTTTTTGTTTTTTTCGAATAAAGGGTTATATAGATTTACTACCGCTGTCAAATAACATCTGAATTCTATATTTCCTAGCCCCCTCCTATTCCTGAATAGTTATTCTTGATGCTATACCACCCAAGCTATACATATCATTCTCTAAGCCTTGGAAAGACTAAATAGTCGACTTGTTTTTCTTATCTATCTTTCTCCACAGTTCCTTTTTGTTCATTTGTAGAGGTTGAAGATGAGGGATCACCGGTTTATATTCCTAAAGGGGAGGGGAGGAGAGGGGCGTAAAAAAGCGCACATTTGTGGGAAATATTGGGATAAGGTGAAGAAGATGTGGAAGACGCTATGAATATATATATATATATATCATCACCATCGAATCATTCAACTAATGTGTCGTCTTGACCTTCGTCAATATGTTTACCTCCACCAACCCATGCCATCCTAACAAAAGCACACAAGCTTTCAGACAACTTGATCTTGCTATCCCGCCATATAAATTTAGATGTCGGTTGGTTTTATTCGTTTGAAGAGTTGGTTGGACGATGAAAGGAGATGGGCTTTTATAGATTCTATTTCATGTTCATAATGGAATTTGTGAAAACAAACGGAGAGTGGGTGCCTAGGTTAGTTGTGGGAATGGGAGGCTCAGGAGGGTTGGAGAAGTATATGGGAGTAGTTTATGGAAGCGGGGAGTTAAGACTAGATGTAACATAGTGGGAGAGGTTTGGATTTTGAGTGTTAGTATATAGGGGGGGAGAGAGTGGGTTTATAAAAGGATCTTGATGTTGGTATTGGAAAGGTAGATGCAAAGGTGTGGATATTGGGATTTGGGATGAAAGGAGCGTTCTTTGTTTAGAGATATTTCGCTTAATGGATAATAAGAGGATGGACGATAGTAGAAGATAACATAATGTAAGCCACAATGTTAGATCTAATGTAGGAGCGATGATTATAGTATTGGGTGATCAGGGGACGAGTTTCATTATCGGATTGTATGTTGTTATTATCAATAGCAGATTCGTCATTTTAGAATAGAACCAAATTTGTTATTGCAATGAAACCACTTTATCGATCAACGTCTCCCATGACAATCCGATAATAATATCCGAAATATTATATGATATCCCAAAAAGCAAGACTGGGCTCTTCCTGAGCATTTGCGAGATTGTACTCCTGAAAGTGGATATCTAGAAATTGAAGATGGTGGTTTGAAAGGCTTTATATGAGAGACGTAGAAGTTAGGGAGAGGGGATAGTAGTGAAAAAATCCGAGAGGGGGAAGAAAAGAGTGTAAGAAGAAGATCATTGTAGATGGATGCGAGCAAATGTGAGTTAAGACTTCGCATAATTCTCAGAACGAGCTATATAAATACCAACCCTTTCTCCCAGTGGATCAAGAGTGCCAGGTGAGTAGATATGAGAAGACGAAGGTAACTTTTCAAATTCCATTGTATAGCGTTTTAGATCCTGTGCAGCTGTACTTTTGTATGTTAGTCATTGCTAGATTTCACCAGGGGGGTTGAGGATGGACACTTTAAGTTTAAACGACCCTAATCACCTTTTGATTTCGTCAACATTGTTTACTGTGTTATTTTCCATTTCAACCTTTTTATTGAAGTCCCAAGATCTTAAAGTTGTTAAATCAGCATCTTGTTCGCGACGACCATGTGCCATGCGTTATGCTATCTTCACCACATTCCAGAATTGTACTTCCCATTAAGATATCTTAAATTCTGAAAACATAGACATAAATCTGGTCATAAAATACCGTAACCGTGGTTCCCTCAGGTTTAAAGACTTCGAGATGATGTATATACCCAGCAGATTTCAAAACAGAAGTTTGGATGAATATCTAAAATTTGACCTGAGAAGAAAAAGCGTTAGCGATTTGCGGTATTTGGGGGTAAGTGAGAAAGTGACTTTATCACTCGTGGTCTCTTGCTGAGAGGATGTAAGCCCCAAGGTCATAGGAGTCTTTATAGTTTAGAACAATGACGTTTATCCAAAGAAAAAGCATATGGCTACTGTGTTTTACAGGCAGTTTTTATGCACTAATTAGATAGATACAAAGTGCCGTATCATATAGATGTTAATGTACAAGCCAAGCTTGACGATTGGCTATGTATTGTTGCCATATAGCTTTCTGCGTCTCCATCTTGGAATTTGAAAGAGGCGTTTTGTTGTCAAGAGATATATACTGCCGTCGACTTACAGGAGATGGAAAGGCATTTCCGACTTGATTCAAAGTGTATTTTCAGCTAGCGAAGGGCTTGCAATTCATCGGCAATAGAATTACGGGGTTGGACCGAAACATCTTGGGGCTGTCCTGGCTTTCAAGTAAGGGTGCTTTTCATTTCAGGCTGGAGCTTTACGAAAATGGGTAACGGTCAAGATTATATAATGTGGAAAGCAGAATGAGATTGTTATTGCCTGTTGATTTAAAGTTTGTGTTCATCAAATTTGGACACAGAGGTAAATTCAACGAGGAGTACCACCAGAGGGATAGGTGAGCAGCATGTCCAGGGAGGGAGCAGTGAAGAGGGTGAATAACCTGTCCATAAAGCAAGGTAGAAATCTGTCTTTTCTATATATATATTGCGAAGGAGTGGCTGTTTCTACCTCCCATGGAGAATAGAAATTCAGTCTGTTGATGCTGTAGGAGCGGTGTTGACGGTTGCTGGCGACTTCTATGTTGTAGTGTAGCATATCAGAACACGTGAATTCCTGGAGATATTTAGCATCGAGTAGGAAATTTGGAGGCATTGTATCCATCATCCATATCTATCTTGTTGTCACTTTATTATCATTTTTGCCTTAATCTCTGTAGCATTCACATTTAGGTCTTAACCGCCATCGTTGTTCCTGCAGTTTTACGCTATGAAATCTTGCCCTCGATATTTGATACCTAACGCCCGGCTGCCACTTTGCCTAAGGACTCTTTGAGCTATGAAGCCGCTCTCCTAGCCCATAGGAAAGGCTTTTGCTGTCGACTCTTGCTAGGTCTGTTGTACTTCATACATTGATTCTAGTCTCTTTATACTTCCATACTATCAAGCGACTCAGATTTCATGTAATCCTACGAACAGTTTTTGGACATTTATTTCCAGGCTTTGGAATGTCTTTAGCGAGAGGCTCCATAACATGTCAGAACTTAGCTTAACAGACACCGAGTGACCGAGAGAATGCAATTTGGGATTAGATATAACTTAATATCAAATAATATTGAGAGGACGTCGACCTTGAAACGCCGGCCCCCAACCTTGGCATATCAAAAAGGGGCGGAAATGAGGCACAACGAGCGGGTCATCGTACTGTACCACTCCTTGCACCGTGTCATCCGACGATCCTTCCGGGGAGTATCTTATCTCATTTTATTTTTTTAAACTTAAGCTTAAAACCTTTTTCTACTTTCTTTTTATCTTACCAACAGTTTCAACTTCAAGTTTGAAATTACGATTTGTGATCTCGTCACGCTTCCACGCTTGAAGTAAATTTGAGGCTGGAAACTACGTATAAGTTATATACACGATGACAGATAAATTTACACAGAATTGCTATGCTTGGTTTAACGGCGGTGTAGAGACGATACAGCCGCAGAACTATTTTCCATGTGGTACTGTGAATAGTACTTCGGTATGACGATTTAAAACTCCCATGAATTCATACCCAGAATTTTATATATGCTAATGAAAAAATAGGATTTCAAAACATGTTGCTATGAGTATGATACATGCGTGGGAAGTAACATCTGCAAAGCCTCACCGGGACTGACAACTGAGGCGGAATGTAAGTTCTCAAGACGACACGGGGAAGGGTAGTTGAATGAGGATCTTAAGACTGACAGGCTACGTTAAGATTACCTTGGATATTGTAACGATCCCACATATTCTGCTTCAGTTTGCCCCAGGCAATGTGGTAAGTCAAGCCTTCTAAAACCTCAAATTCCCATTCATCTAGACCATTCATCTCCTACGAAAGCTAACCACCTTATATAGTCGACCTAGAGACCAACGGTGGCGGCTCTATAGGTATCGTATACAACGAGACATCTAGTCAATGGACTTGCTGCAACGATACCACATGTAAAAGCCTCAGCAACCAAAGTTTTAAAGCCCCGGGTCCTTCCTCCTTGTCGGTAATAGCTTCGCCGACGTCCAGACCATATTCTTCATTTACCACATCCTCGGCTTCTTCATCGAGTACTTCTTCATCGAGAATAACATTTTCCTTGAACATATCGCAATCGTCGACCTCATCAACCACAACCCCCACATCCTCTCCGTCCTCCTCACCATCATCATCAAAACTGAGCTCTGGTGCTGCGGCCGGGATAGGCGTAGCAGCCGCTGCATTTGTGGCTCTTTTAGGGCTCTTGGTGTTTTTCATTCTGCGCTTACGAAAAGCCAGCAAAAAGTCAAATCGAGTGACTACAGAACAATTTGCAAAACCAGAACTATCAGCCGAAACTGGAAGTAGAGAGAGCCAAGGGATTGAGGTAGTACCAATAGAGCAACATGCACCCAGTCCTAGGACAGAGATGGGCGGTGGCGCGCTACCCGAGATAGGAGATAGGAGGAATCAGGCTTGGGAATTGCATGGAGGAGGAAGACCTGTGGAACTGGATTGAGAGGGATTGGAATTTAGATTGAAGGTTGAAAATACCGACGGAGGATACAGACTATTGCTATAATGAAACGGACCAAATTACAATCATTGAATCCTGCTCGAATGTGAGTATTGACTTGAAGATGAACTCATGATGTTCGTTCTTTATTAGTCTCCTATTTCCCAATACTACGTAGTGGGTCTCCTCTGATAATTGGCTAGCCGAGTAGGTGAATGTGAGATGGAAAAGATGAGACGAATAGGCGCTAATCGTTTTGGGACTTAAATAATACAATTCCTGACTACTGAGGCGTATGCGGGAAAAAAGAGAAGAATGAGGTAGGCCCTTTGGGAAGGGAACCAATACCCGCTCATGGAATTCAATCTAAATCGAAAAAAGGGTTGTTTATTTGCTTTTGGGTAATGCCCATTGAAGAGGGGCCCTGAAGGGGCTTTCACAATGAGGTTGTTGTAATGTGCTTCTGAGCCCATAAAATCGCGATGTAGAGTGGAAAATTCGATGAGAACTTTAGGCGATGAGAACTTTAGGTTGATCAACCGCATTCTAACAAACATCAACATCGAATTTCATACCGTTCTCGAGGTAAGTTCTGGACGACTTATAGCACGAAATCGGACCAGATCCGTCCGAGATCTTTCTCTAGAGACTTTTCACGTTTGTTGAGCCATGGTGCAAACTTGGCTTTATCTGAGACCTCCCCTTTAGACTTCATCACCCGGCGGATTCTGGGTAAACCCTGCTCCGTCGCTGCTTGCAAGCCTAGATCAGACAAATTCACCTTTTTGTACTTACACCACCACTTGACACGTTCGAAATTGCCAACTTTCACTCCCAAAGTCGGTAGACCAATAATCGTCTCCTCTCCAACGACTGAACCTCCATGTGGCCTCCACACCACAACAGGTAAAGAATATCTCCATCTATGTTCACCCTTCACAGGTTTCAAAAGCCTCTTCAATATGAAAGATCCTGTCTCGCCTAGAGCTCGATCCAATTTTTGAACATCATCGTTGTGAAACAAACGAACAACCAAATTGCCAGCCCCGGATGGCATTTCATTATTAATCAAAAGCCAGTATCGATTGTCAAACAGGAACCAACTGCCCCGCGTTGATGGTACTAGCGCGGGGACAACAACCTCAGGTTTAGCGTGCCTGTGGCTAGGTTGACGAAAGATATGCCATACGTTATTGCTCGGGAATTGTCGATCAAAGGGGAGAGGATTGAACATGACACCTGCTGTATTAAAAGCTCTTCGCTCCACAGAGGTATCAGGTGCGACGAATATCTTTGGAATTGCACCCAAAACTTGATCGAGAGATACCGTAGAATCTGGCGTTATTGTCATGATCACACGACGTAGTAACATGGCGGCTACCGTTGATGTCTCCGGGAAATCGAGTGGTATGAAAGGAAATTGGATAAAGAGGGTCCCTCGCCTAGTATCAAATCTCATCACTTTGCATTCTTTCATGAGCTGATCGACTTTTTGTTGACGTACATCATAAGTACTTTGAATTTTCGCTGCAAGAGAAAGAACCCTAGGTTTCGGCAACACTGAAGACAGTTCCTTACGATCATATAAATGACGTATTGCATTTCGATCGGTCAGGGTCGGATCGGTATTAGTTGCGTCTTCGAACCATTCGACGCCCAAGGCCGTACAAGTCGCAATGAGTCTTTCTTTTGGAAATTCAAGAAGAGGGCGGTAGAGCGTTATGCCTCCAGACTCTATTTCTAGCTGAGTCTTATCCGTTGCGGTTTCGGATGCGGGTGAATTATCATCATGGGTTAAAAGACGATACCCGCGAATAAGGTTCATGTGATGATCCTCGTCGGGAGTAGGCATAGAGAGTTTGATGGGACTTCCGCTTTCATGAATTCCATACATGCCTTCGCATTCTGGTATGGGAGAGGATGGCTTGATACCGAGGAGGCCAGTTCCCAGGGCGCCCCTGGCTAGACGCATTAATACAGTCTCGGCTTGGTCATCAGCGTGGTGACCGAGGAGGAGCGAACTTATGTCAACCCCTCGACAGTATTTTCCAATAGCTTGAAAACGATACTTTCTGGCTAGACTCTCGAAATTGGGGAGCTTGGAAGGATTCCCGGCCACACCTTCCCATGGAAGAGTTAAAATTCGTGAGCTCATGCCTATATTCATTTATGTGTTAGGAATATATATGCGAATAGAGAATGATTGGCATACCGAGAGATTCCAAAATCCCCATGACTTTCTGAGCTTCTTCGAGACTACCATCTCTTACTCCGTGATTGACGATAATAGCTCGAAATTCAATCTTGCTCAGATTTATTGGATATCCATCAGATGCAAAGGGTATATACTTCTTTTTCATTTGCATACACAACGCCGCAAGGGCCATAGAATCCACCCCGCCGCTCACTGCAAGTCCTGTTAGATAGTCAGTACACATTCATTCATTGATCAATAGTATTCCGTCGTAGAAAAAACATACCCAAAGCCCTATGACCCCGCTGATCATAATGATAAGGAACCTGACATGGTTTTTTGAAAAGAGCATCAGCAAACTCCTTTATCGAAATAGGAAGCACATTTTGCTTCATGGTTTCATCCCATTATCATATCAGCAATCTACTAAGTTAGATGTATTCACATCAATGCGTGAGAAACGCTATGTTGTCGCGTGTTGTCTCGTCAATTAATCTTAGCCGCAAAAAAAGACACGATAAAAATCTACCCGAGCTCCAACCTCAACTTTGTCATCCCAAATTCATCCCAACCATGAGTTTGAAAATTACCCACCACCTTTATTACCTTCTTTGCCTCGAAACGACCCGGCTTCGGCCACCTTAATCCCACCTCCTCCACGCGGTCCTAAATCACCCACCTTGCTCAATCCTTTCCTTCCGCACAAATGTCACAATCAAACTTCACCTCCGCCCTCCTAGCTGGCGCCCTCGCCGGTACCACCGTTGACCTTACTCTCTTTCCTCTCGATACTTTAAAAACCCGCCTTCAATCTTCCGCCGGCTTTATTGCCTCTGGAGGCTTCACCGGGGTATATCGAGGAGTCGGTTCTGCCATAATTGGCTCCGCGCCCGGAGCTGCTTTATTCTTCTGTACATACGAAGCTACCAAGACTGCATTTGCGCGACGTCGAGAGGCATCAGTTACACATATATTAGGAGGTAGTGGAAGGGGGAAAGCAATTGAACATATGATTGCGGCGAGTTTGGGAGAGGTGGCTGCTTGTGCCGTTCGTGTGCCCACCGAGGTGGTGAAGCAGAGGGCACAGGCGGGGCAATATTCGAGTTCTTTACTCACGCTCAAGGCGATTTTGGGACAGTACAAACACATTGGAGTTACAGGCGTATGGAGGGAACTTTACCGTGGGTGGAGTGTTACCATAATGCGAGAAGTACCATTTACGATCATACAATTCCCGCTCTGGGAATCGATGAAAGCATATAGGAAGAGGGGAAGTGGCAAGGATACTGTGAACGCGGCGGAGAGCGGACTTATGGGGAGTCTAGCTGGGGCTGTAGCTGCAGCAGCTACGACGCCGTTGGACGTGCTGAAGACTAGAATGATGCTGGAAAAGGAAAAGAAACCGACGAAGGTTTTATTAAAGGAGATAGTAGCTAGGGATGGTCCAAAGGCTTTCTTTGCTGGGATAGGCCCAAGAGTGATGTGGATTAGTATTGGTGGGGCAATATTTTTGGGTAGTTATCAATGGGCATACAACAAGTTGGCCGCAGAAGGGAAGGAGTGACGTGCCTGCCGTGTAGAATACTGGAAGGGCACATATTAGGATGGCGTAACTGCATATAGGTGGCTTGATGCTTACATAGATACCCTCTCCTTTAGGGCATGATCTCACGATCGATATAAACCCAGGATTTATGCTGTCATGATATACCAAGAAACCCTATAGAGCAGTTCCCACGTCTCCATTATGAACAACCGAAAAGATCCTTCAGGAGGAAAGTCAATCACTGTCCCCGGAGTATTCCAAGGTTTAGTTTATTATGGAAAATCCAACAGACGCCCAGGGGGCAGTAGCTAGTAAGGTACAACACGTGCACACAAATTACCCTTTTCATCGCGAGAGTTCACACTCCCAATGTTATATAGTACCAAAATTCACATAGATGTTTTGAACTAGTGGCAGATAGGGAATAGAGGGGATCTAGTCTGTGCAGGAAATAGGAGATCAGCAAGGAGCACTCAATCCTCATGTCCCTGGTAATGTAAAGCTAGGAGAGATGTCTATAGGATTTGGTAGAGTGCATGGATGGCAAAATGCATTGCCAAGCCAACGTGCGAAGTAAGTCATAGATCAGGCTAATGAGTTGTATAGTACTGTACACAGAAGTCTTGTCGTTATTGGGACACTCTGTAATTGACGTCTCCTCTCTCCAACTCCTCTCTCCAAAATCTTCTACTTTCCTCAGCTCTTCTATTACAAACTCGTCACCCCCAAGACTCTTCACCCATAACCCTTTCTTATCCCCTCCCTCATCTTTCCTCTGCCCTGTCCCACCCCATGCAGACATTCCAGAGGCAACCCCTATATTCACCCTTTCAATTTAGATCAAATCTGTGGTTCCTAGTATCTCGAGAATGATTTATTAGTATTACGGGAAGCATTGAGAGTTAGTCATAAATACGATGAAGATGGCATTGTCTTCCTTGATGTCCAGCTTTGTGTGTTCTGGTACATAGGAGGCGGGATTTCTGGGTTCTGGGTTTTGGTTGTAACCGATATGGAAGACTTGTGCTCGGCCTGACTCATACTGAAGGTATGAAAACTTTGGTATTACTTTCATATATTATTCATTTCTAGTAATGTGATGTTATGAGATTGAGATGTGGAGCATTGTGCTTTCCCTCCCAGGGCGGCGACAATACTAAATTGCGGTTTTTGATGTGCGATATCTCCACAAAGAAATTCACAAGCCACTTTACTCTAAATAAAGTTTCTGTATATAGTACTCCGCATGCTATTTTGCATTCTCCGAGACGTGGAAAGCGCGCAAGTACATACTTTATGTGGCCATCATGCCCGAAGCTCTCAATTTCAAGATGATCACGCCAGCATTACGGGTAACTTGATGCTTCACTGTATTGAAGATTAATTACTACTTTTAAGCCTGTCTATCTTAGGTCATACCGAATCAAATATGAGGAAGTCGATGTTGAGATGTTTTTTTTGGTGGCTAAAGCCAATTCCCAAGGTTTAGCAATTGCGATTCGTCATTTCCTTGATACTTGATCTTGATATATCATCAAACAGACTCGATACTATCAGCAGTGAGTATTACAGATGAAGTTCGCAGGGTTGTAGCACGAAGACTATGCACTCATCTTCTCAACTTGGTTCATTTTTGAAGAAAGAAGCCTGCTGATAGGGTTTGCGTGCATAAGACTAATGCTTCGTGAGTATCCTTGTACTCTGTATAAGTTTGGCGAGTAGCTCAAATCAAATTATGATGTGAAGTGGTACTGGCCGGCCTATTTTCCGTGCATATTGGCATTATCTTTCGAGGATATCCGAAAGAAGCTCGAATCCTTGTTCCATGCCACCAAGGTGTCACAATGAGTTGTCTCACAAAGGAAGTCCTGGGCAAAGAGCCCACCCTAGTACTGAACTGAGTACCTTGTACATAAACCAGATATAACAGAACAACTTTGATCTACAGCCCTAGCAGTCTCTTCGTTAGACGTACCAAAAAAATTCAGTGGGCATCTGTGTTTATGTGGCCTTTTCATTGAACTCATCTGCCAATCTCTGCAAGTAGAATCCGCGGACATCCGCGGGCAGACTTTCGAAAGACTTCAGGATTTTCGCAATGTCTTGTCTACCTTTCTCATATGCTTGTAGATCCCGGTTACCATATACGTCTTTTCCCGCAGCGTATCCATTTCGGAGGTTGCGAAAGAAAACATTGACAGCGACGCTCAGACCAGAAGTAGGTGAGGCCGTATGCAGCCAGAGAGAAGGTAGAAAGAGTACGTCACCCGGCTGAAGTAAGACTTCATGTGGATGAGTATGTGAGAGACTAGGATCGTCAAGGTTCTCAAAAACATTGATACCCGAGCTTGAAGCACCCGGGGCGAAGTCAAAGTATTTGACATCGGAGGGTGGAAAAAGAAGAAGACGTTTAGAACCCCTAACCTGACAGAGAACATTGGCCATAACCTAGCATTGTTAACACTTGATTTCCACACTATAATGAAATAAGATCAAAACTTACATCATAATGTAGCCACATGTTCACAGGCCCAGATATACGTAGTGGAGAGCTGTGTGCATTATTCGTGACAGACAACAACTCTGGGGGCAGTTTAAAGTCTGCGGATATCGCGGGGTAGTCTTTTACGATGTCGGCGGGAAGTTCTGACGCCTTCTCTGCAGATAGCGAACGTAGGTAGAGCTTCCCTCCCTTTTCTACCTCATCAAGAAAGTCGCCAAAGTTCTTTGTTACATACGCGAAGTTTTTTGAGCTGAAGCTCATATGCTCTGATGATGCTTCATGCACAATAACCTACTAAAATTAGCAACGAACTAGTACAAACAGGGGAAATATTCACTTCTCTCTCAGCACCAACTGTATGTTTGAGGTACTCAGGGGTCCACTCCTCAGTGCAACTGCCTATACCAAGTCCTTCAAGAATGACAGGTTTACCAGCACCAAGGATTTTATCGAACTCTATAGACGACTTAAGCTTTACTCGTGGCACTTTGACTAAAGTCGGAGTTCCTGGAGCCGAGCCAAGAAGATTAGTAGGGATTGGTTTGGGGGGAGGAGAGCCGTCAATGCTATGCAAGAATTTCCATGGCAAACCGGAAGTATTGTAAGTTGCGGTGTTGTTAGCTTGTATAGCTTCAGAAAAACACGTAGTCAACGTATGACAGCCTTTATTCCAGAATGTTCCAAATGAAAAGCATACCGCTGAGCCGCCCATGATAATTATATCATCGCCAATTGAGGCTGCAGAGGTACCGATGAGAAGAGGTCGTGGTTCAAGACCACTCGACAAGCCTCTGCAATGGAGTCCTTGTTCGAATTTTCTTGTGATTTTGATGTTGCTACTGCATATCTCATTGGAAAAAGGCAATAGAATATCTCTTACAATACCACCTACCACGACGATATTTTCTTGATGGATCAGTGCTTGTGCGCCAAATCGAGCTAGAGTTGCCCCGCCATTGTCCTTTGTTTTGGGAGTACCAAGAAGTTTGAATGAGATGGAGGGTTGCTATCTAAGAGTCAGTTATGAAAAGCGACGAGATTAGTTAGGTGCGAGCCATACCTCAGCTGTATGTTGTGCTATGCCCCATTCCCAAATTCCTTCTTGGACCAGTCCGTCTTCAGATATGCCACCGGCGATAACTCCGAATATTGGCTCTGTAGGATCAGACAACTTATAAGGATAGACAATAAGAGAAGAACCAAAGGACGCAGGTGGTTTTTCGTTTGTATCTACACTGCATTTCACCCATCCTCGCTGTCGACTCCAGATCATGACGTCATCAACCATAGACCTTGAGGTAGTTTTGCCACCAGTCACCACCACATAGCCATTGCCCAGGTGAACAGCGGATTGTCGATATCTTGGTTGGGGAAGATCATCAACCCTCTCCCAAACGTTCAACCATTTATGATAAACCCAACAATCTGCCAGAGAATTATCTGGCGACGTTCGACCGCCGACTAACAAAGAAGCCTCATCACCAATTTCCGTGATTGTGTGGCACATGCGACTTGATGGCCAAGAATGAGCACCTTCATAATCGAATGAGGTGAAATTAACAGCGCCTTTAGAGTAAACATCACAACTACTTACTCTGGTATTAAGGCCCATGCCGGAAAAGTTGCCGATAACGTCTTGACCCCTAGTCTCATTTCTGATGGAAAGTGGGGCAGCAAATCTTCGCTGTCCTTGGGCTTTCGGATGTTCAGAATATGTACTTTTAGTGCCGCTGGCTTCGCAGCTATTTGAGGTAAATCTCTCCTGGGTCGATTCATGATGTTTTTTAGTGGTATTATCTGCGAAGAGCAAAAGATAGTGACAGCCAAACAAAGCAAACTCTTCCCACTCGTCGAAGGGTTCAACACTGTCTAAAGCAATTCTCTCTTTGGATCCTAGGAAATCTTTGGCCCCCCAAAGTTCCCATAGATTATTCACAAACACCGATGACCACCCCAAGGAGCGAAATCGTCTGTCTTGTGCCGCTACAGTTGGATACTTTTTGCAAGCACCTAAAGGCGTACCGAGCTTGTCAAAATGTGCCATCATGGTTTTTGCAAATGGATGACTTATTCCCATTGGGAGTAGTTGCTCCAGAAGACAGAAACGAGCTTGGAGATATCAGTTTTACATCAGATATAGCAAACAACGAAGGAAACTTACCGTCTGGAAGTTTATTTGCTGCCCATTTTATCAGTGCATCCGCTGACTCCGTAGGCATATAAGTGATCGAAACCTCAGCTGTGAATAGAAATGAGCAGGTCTCTATATCTACAACTTTGGATAAAATTTCTTCCAGCCGTTTGAGATCTCGCAAGTCACACCCCAGTTGCAAGTATTGATCGCTCCTGAGCAATATATCACCTTCTTGAAAATCCAGATTAGTGAGCATGGTGTTAAGCTCTGGTGTTTTCCGTACCACCGCTTGCTTCTTGACCATCAAATCTTTATAATCGATATCGATGAATTTTACACCTTCAGATTCCGTAGGATATCTAGTCATACATTGCCAAGGTAGAGGATCACTTGAGAAACATCAGCGAATAGCATGCATATTCAAGATTTTAGACTTACTATCCACATCCTAGATTAATAACAACCTTTTGTTTCTCGGACTTCATCTCTAGAAATCGTTTCACCATACAATCTATGGCTTTCATGCGTAACCAATATCCACGATTGATGAGAGGGGATCGTCTCAAGGGTTTCTTCACGAAATAACGAAAGAAATGAGGCTCGTTTGGAAAGTAGAGACGTTCCACGCTGCGCTTGGAAACAATACTGCTATTATTGGTCTGCTTTTTGATTAATATAATATCTACACGTGAAGGATCATTCAAGTGCAAAAACTTACACCCATGATTGAATCATCCGTCTTCTGGGCTTTTGTCTGCCCAGAGGATTTTGAGACCTTTGCTGGACGAGATCCATTTTGCATTTTTCCCTCTTCCATATCTGTAATGCTCACACACACACACACTCTCTCTCTCTCACACACAAGGAGATTTTACATTTTAGACTGCAAGACTAAAAGTCTAAGATTCTGCCGGTCCTACAGCGGCAGATTTGCCGAGTTTTAGGCGGTGAAGGCGAACCAGCTTCTCTTATTCCTTGAGCTCTTTCGAGAGAATGGGAGACAACCCCGCGTCTCTCATTAACTTTCTTACAGTCAGTCTATGGAAAAATTCAATCTTAGATACTGTTCGAAATCAAATGCGCAGCTCATATAAAAGAATATCAATTGCTACAGCTCTGCTGTCTGGTTGATCAGCCAATTCTAATTCTAATCTACAATCAACGGCCTTGCGACTTCCTATCAACCCCGAAGCTTGCAGCATATAGTTCTTGCATTATCTTGGAGGACATCTCGTTGCGCACACAATAGCTTCGAGGATATCGATTTGTAGACATGAATTATGTTACGTTCAACCAGGACTACAGCTGCCTGGCAGTTGGTTGGTGTTCTATCTTTCCCAACCACCAGCTCCCGCTAACGCCCCTTGATTAGGAACTGCCAAAGGCTTTCGAATATACCATACCGATCCATTCTCGAAGATTTTTACGGGGGATAATGAGAATGTAACAATAATTGAGATGTTATTCTCGACGTCCTTGGTGGCCATCAAGCAGTCGCCTAGACATATTGTAATTCAGAATACAAAGGTATGAATTGCTTATTATCATTTGTCCTGGGAGCTCCGGGAATTACAAATACTGACCCTTCACTTCAATATAGAGAGGCACGGTAATATGCGAACTCACATTTCCATCTGCGGTTTTGGCAGTGCGACTGAATCGAAAACGATTTGCTGTGTTGTTGGAGGAGGAAATATATTTATACGATATTCAAAATATGGGACTACTGTATACTATCTCTACATCAGCAAACCCCAACGCCATATGCGCTCTATCGGCTTCATCAGAAAACTGCTACTTGGCATACCCATTACCCAAGCCCAGAGAAGAGACAGGAGATAAGAGGCCAGCCCATGCACCACCACTCTCGCCATACGTCGCACCGACATCTGGAGAGGTTCTTATATTTGATGCGAAGTCGTTGAAGGCGGTAAACGTGGTTGAGGCACATCGGGCACCATTGTCATGTATTGCATTAAACAATGATGGGACTTTGCTTGCAACAGCTTCGGAAACAGGAACAATTATTAGAGTATTCTCGGTACCGGATGGACAGAAACTCTACCAGTTCCGAAGAGGCACATACCCATCAACGATCTTCAGCCTCTCATTCAATATGAGCTCTACCCTGCTCTGTGTATCTTCAAATTCGGATACAATCCATATATTCCGGCTTGGTGGACCTGTTACGGGTATGCCGGAGTCCCCACGATCCCCAAGCGATAAAGATAAATGGCGACGCTCCCGGAGTTTTGACAGTGACAACGGGTCTCCGCTAACTGGATCATCACCTGGTAGTGAGATGGCAAATGTACCTTCCGAAAAACCCAAGTCTAGCGGCACTTTCGGAAGCATGATCAGGAGATCATCGCAAATGATGGGTAAAAGTGTTGCCGGAGTTGTTGGAGGTTACCTCCCTAAAGGTGTCACAGAAATGTGGGAACCGGCACGAGATTTTGCTTTTATCAAACTACCGAAAGGAGGAATGGGAGCTAATCCCCAAAGTGGTCCTGTCAAAAGTGTTGTGGCAATGAGTAGCAGCAGTCCCCAAGTAATGGTGGTGACAAGTGATGGAGGATTTTATATTTACAGTATAGACATGGAGGCTGGTGGAGAGGGAGTTTTGGTTAAGCAGTATTCGTGAGTACCAGCCTTGTATTGGTCTACATATCTTCTAACCAACTCGGCAGTGTCCTCGAAGGCGACGATAATCTAGAGCCGCCAGTCAATTCCGTGAGCTACCGTAGCTAGAGGGTATATATTTGATGGCGTTCTTGTGGCAAGCTTTAGCGGGTTTCTCTCATCCTCAATTTCAAACTCTCAGCATTATGTTAGGTGTTCCTGGTCAGTCGTTTTCGGTACAAGGAGGAGCATTATTGACCAAGCTTACGAGCCGTCTCTCATCTCATTGAGTATTACAATTAATGGAAAATATCATTATAATTTCAACTCGTTCTCATATGCCATGCTTTGATATTTCCTTTCAATAACAAGTAGCAGATAAACACAGTAGATACGCAAGTTTCAATTACAAAAGGGATTGTATACGGAGTATGTGGAGTGGCGACGTCCAACTAATTTTCCCTGGACTGGACTGGATAGGACATGTTTGAGCATTTTCGCGCGAGAAGGATTTGGCGATGGTCATGGATTATGCTGCATGATATCTGAATCGTCGACGGATAGGACAACAGAGTCATTCCTTCATACTTGTCGTGTCTGTACTAAAGTAATTGTAGCCCTGTGTCTATGTATATACCTACATGCCAAAACCAAGTATCCCCGGATTATTTGTGGTTCAGGGGCTTGATGGATATGTGTATGAGGTGAGATAAGATGAGATGAGATGGGGGGAATGGGTTGAAGCGAGGCGTAGATATTATTGCAAGACGTGAAATCGCTTTAAGGCTTGATATACGAATGAATGTAGGTAGGGTACGGTACCTTACAGATGCCCAGATAGTCAAGCTGCAGATGAATGGGCGTGGGGGTGTTTGTGGTAGATATTGCGGACTTATTAGGACTTGGGACTTGGGACTTGGGACTTGGAACTTGGGACTTGGGACTTGGGACTTGGGACTTGGGACTTGGGACTTGGGACTTGGGACTTGGGACTTGGGACTTGGGACTTGGGACTTGGGACTTGGAGACTTGGTGGCGGTGGGCTGTGAAAGTTTGTTTGTAATGCTTGTGCGAGATTATTAAATCCTTTCGTTTAGGTTTAGATGATGATTTGTAAAGATAATGTTTCCGAAGGAGTCTCACCGCAGAGAGGTACAGTGGATTGATGGACAGATTCATAGGTTTCACATCGGGTCGGAATTGTTATCCGGGCAATTTCTAATGTAGAGGGGATGTTTGAGGATTTCAGTTTCTGCACTGCTACATACATCGCTATAGTCGGTATGTAGGTACGGAATGTGAAGTTGGTTTCGAATCCTTTGGTGTGTGGGTGATGAGATGGGGGATTTCTGGATTGGGATGGATTTGGTTGGATGGAGGATTCTTGGAATCCTCATGACCTTATAAGGAACTTTTCGTTTTAGATTCATTTTTAGAATTGAAGGTTAGGAAGGTGTGTGTGTACTGTATTGCTGTTGCTGTTGTTGATGTCGATGTTATGTATGATGTTGCATTTAGGGGAGGATTTTCAGGGGTGGGATGGAAGCCCCACCATAGCCTCGGCGGAATACAGATGGAGTTTTGGAATGGGAGGATGTGATGATCATTGTGTATAGAAAATCACATATGGGGTTTTGGTTAGTTCCTGCGTGTTTTGCCTGTACAGTATATCGGGTATTGCTCAGGGGCTGAACTTTACGCGCGAGGTCTGCCTGTCCCAAGGCAGATTTGTGGTGTCAAAGTATAAAATTTTAGTATCTAAGCCAGATAAGACAGAAGAAGAGTCATCTAGCACACAGGGGATCCGTTATTACATCATTAGCATATGATCATCGCAGGTCTTTTCTCGATCTCACGAGGGGTATACCGGTCGCTGGGGTCGATTCACTTCGAAAAGAACAGCTTTGTTAAATATAGGTATTCCCAAACGAGGATATATGCATGGCAAGAAGGGATTTTCACGTACAATTACCTCTGTACATGATAATCTACCCCAAGCGGAAGAGTAATATCCGTGCAAGAAGTGCATTGCAGCATTTGCATCTCCCACGATCATGCACAGGTTACAATCTCGAATCAAAAACTGGTTCTCCTCCCCCTCATCTCCATCCGCTCTTTGCTTGTCACTTCTACTTGCTGGTCGATGGGACGAACTGACAAGGATTAGGATTTCAGTTGATATAGTGCTAGATTGGTAGGTTGGTATAATTATAAATAGGTAACACAGCCAAACGAGATCGACTTGTACTATCTAGGTGTAAATAAGGACTTTTGATGTATCTTTTGCTATTATATCTTGACCTGCTCGTTTATCGAATTAGTTGCGGTAGGTCGATTTTGAATAATCTCATAAATGGGATGAGATAAGCTAGAAACATGGTATTTATTAGCCGGTCCCTGTAGGATTTTGGTTATTGTTATCAATAAAATGGTAAATTAAATTACAGCTTCTTTCCAAATAGAGTGAGGTCCGACGACCATTAAAGTTATATGTAGGTATCCATCCAGTCCCAAAAAGATCTATATGCTTGTTAGCCCAAGCCAAAAACTCGCACGGTCGATAATTAGATTGACAGACAGAAAGTGGGAACATTGGCTCGCCCTACGAGTCGGAACTCTGCAAACTTTCAATCCTAAAGGGGATCACAAGTATGAATCTGCATGGTGTATGGACCCAAGGTACTGGGAGGAAGGGAATGAAAATGAGTATCATCCTATCGGACAAATGAAGGGGATTAGAGGGAAGGAAATGAACGAACAATTAGCTCCGTGATGCATCTTGCAGCAACAATATGCAAATCGTTCCAAACCCAGTAGATGGAGTCATTTGAGTGAAAGTTGGAGCAGGCAGATTTGAAATATTTGAGATACCAGTCATCATGATGTTCATCCAAGATAGTGATAGTTGTACAACTAAACGGCTCAAACCAGTCTAAGCCTTCTAATGCACCGATCAGCCACACCCACAAATTGACCTAAACGAGCGGTTCAACCCTCCATTTCAACGGGCCCCGGGGTACCTTTACTATATGGGTGGAAGCCATTCAGAGTCATGCCCGGTACACCTACAAAGTAACTCGTGACAGCTAAGCCAGAAATGGAAGAACTAATGCTGCTTCAAACCATGATATACTGGGAAACATTGTAAGATCAAACTAATCCTATAGTGGATAAACGTAGTAGAAACACTCTATTTCCAAAAAACGTATGATGATGCTTCCTACATCTGCAGGCAGCCGAATCTATGACTCTTATTATATGACAAGAATACCAACCTCTTGATCTTGACTCGATGAACCCAAGAATGAACCCAAAAATAACAACGGAAGCAAATAGACAGCAAGACGCAACGTATCATAAGAAGTAAAACGACCGATCGACTATAGCCTGACCTAATAGACCTATCTAATAAGGCACTTTTTCTATGCTGTAAGATTTGGATCCATCATATTGGCATTTTCATTCATCTGACCAGAATTAACTGCGTCTAGTACCGTACAGCCTTAAATTCTTAATAGTAATGTTGTTATCTTGTAAGCTTTCCAACGTCGCTACTAACTTCTTGAGGCTGTGCGCGCGCTTTTTCTATCATCATCTAATATTTAATTGGGGATGTTTTGAATAACGGTTTAAAAAAGCAAGATTTTTCTGATATTAAAATCCTAAACAGCGGGTAAATTAGTTCTTTTTTTTCTTTTTGGCGCGTCAAACGACGGTATCGTTACGACACTATCTAGTACGTACGGAGTAGACGAACAACTCGACTGGATGGAACATTGGGAAGCAGTTGATCTGGAAGTGGAAGTAGGAAGTGACTAGTGGGGAAGGGAAATAAAAGAAATTATAAAATTTCAAACATTAAAACGGTCAATAATCATTATTAGAGCAATTCTTTGTTTTTTTGTTTTTCGGCGCAATTGCTAATACAATCACCAACATGTTTGACCCCCTAAATGCTAAAAGAATATTCACCAACTGTTGATCACCATCAGATCAGACCAATGCTACCTACTCAGAGTATTGGACTCAAACATGCGTTGTATACAAGGCCGAGTTCACTTGAACAACATGCGATTCGACAGGGCAGCCATGGTATCTCTGATCCACACAACCTTCCGGTAGCTACACCCACGAATGACTCTTGGTATATGGCACGAGTAATGATGGAAGTCAGAAAGTTATACCTAGACGTCCTTGAATTCCTCGCGAATTTTCCCAATCTAAATTCGACTCCGAGCATAATGTCGTACTGGAAACCCTTGCGGGTAAGAAACGTATTATCAGATGGTCAAAGATACCCCGATATCTCAACTTGATTCTCAAGGCACCCCAATTTTGGCAATGACCTCAGCACGCACTTTAAACGAGATCAAATTACGAGATGGTCTAAAAAAGAAACTCATATGATGCTGAGGCCAATCGATGACAGATATAGCAAGGCTCAGTCTTTTACTTTCTACTCTACTTCTAAGACCCCAACCAAACAGACCCCGGAACCTGCTCTAAAACATCAGGTATAAGGAATTGAAGTGTTGTCTTGCAGATTGCTTGTTGGAATTACTACGTTCGTTTAATCAGATGCATTCTACTTATTCGGCTGCTGCTTCTGGCCACTTTCGAGGTTGTCAGCATGTCGAAATGAGAATTCCCAAAATTTATACAGTCATTTTGGTTATACCTCCACTCGCTCTTCCCCATATTACTTTTCAATCTTTACCTAATGTATTCTACTCTCTCGCCATTATAACAGAGGAAACTAACACAATATCCTTGCTTATGGGTAGCTTCTACCTCTACGTCGGATCTCGACCAGTGCGTCTCCTGCAGCTGGCTTATATGACAGGGGTCACGCCGATTTGAATATACATGGGGATCACCCCCTGCTTCGTTGATCTAGCTAACTCTGTATACCAACCTAGACTGCCGTGACCCCGGTAAGTAACAGGATTCCATCAATCCCGCTATGTTTATACATATTTATTTGAATAGAAGGATAATCCTTAGAATTCTGCCTTGTAATACTTAGATGCTCGTGGGCTTCCTTTGTCTTCCTCAAAGAACAAGAATTATACAGCTCATCTACCCACATACATCCTTCACCCTTCCCAATACTTAATGTTCAGCTATTCTTATAGCTTTATACCACATCTTCCTCCTCCTCCTGTTGGATGTCACTCATACAACTCCCGGTTCCTTCAGGTCTACATTTGCCACGGTCCAAGTCCTAGTCCTCCACAGTCATCGCCTCAATTCCTGTATGAAATATCACATCACATTTCAAGGATCTCATTACATATCTCGAAGCTGTGACTTACCAGTACCCAGTACTATAAGCCATCACTCAAGTCACACTTCTAGCCCCCACCCGTCGCATTAGTTCTTTGATACTTCCATAATCTTTGCACTTCTCCTGATCTTCCTCTCTATTCTTATAAATAACATGGAGTTGACCCCTCAGTCCACGCGTTCCCCAACGCCGCCTTTCATATTCTCAGGCAACCCACAGCCACTCTTTGAATATCCTTCACCGGCTCAAAGTGACTCAAGGTACAGATCGACGGATTCTGTTCAAGGCTTGGGACTCTATTCTTGTTCCATGTCAGGATCTCCTCCAGCAATTGAGAATCAAGATGCCAGCTCGGAGTTAGGAGGCACATCTTCTGTCACCAACAACTGGGCAGATACCACTTTACAGAGCCCTGGTACGCCTAGGTCATCAAGGTCATCAAGGTCAACGCCTAACATCCTTTCCGCGGAGTATGATCCCTTTAACTCCTATAATTCGGCAATATCAGCTCCTTTCACTACTGTTATATATACCACCTCCCAAACTGCCGAGACTCCCGTTCTTCCAGCTTCTCCACTCCAGTCCAGCAATACCTCTCATCGTTCGTCATTTTCATCAGTTCCACCTTCAGAGATCTTTACTCAGGCCGGATCGATACCTTCTTACACACCACGCATCAAGATGGAAGACCATTCTGAATATGCTCCAAGTGGGGATTCATTCACATTAGGCTCCCCCCAGAATGTTCACACTCCATTTGTGAGTGCAGCAAGTACCTACCCAGGGACCATCGAGACATCATACTACGACCATTCCCCATGGGCACAAAGGGTTGAATACACCTCTACCGATTTGCCAGGATTTTCCGCTCTCCAAATTCCAACTTATGACAGACGCTCCGAAAGTCATGATATATCACCTTCACAAGATCTTCGACGCCCAAGCGTAGTAGCACGGACCAGGGGACCTCGAAAACTCACCACGAAGGAAGATGCAAACTTCCAGTGTCGTGTCAAAGGATGTGGAAAGCTCTTTGGTCGTAGCTACAATTACAAGGCTCATATGGAAACTCATGATGCGGCCCGAGAGTATCCATTTCCATGTACGGTAGATAACTGCACCAAGAAATTTGTCCGAAAGACAGATCTTCAACGTCACAACCAGAGTGTTCACATGAAGCAACGAAATCATAAATGTGATTATTGCAGCAGATTTTTTGCTAGAAAAGACACACTTAGAAGGTGAGCTCTCATTTTACTCTATATTCTTAATATACCACCACTCTGACTAACAACTACAAAGGCACATGGAGGATGGCTGTTCCAAACGCTTCGACATCGAAACGGTCGATTTTAGACCTCAGAACTACGCCATAGACAACAATCCTATGAATTCATTAAAACTAGTACTTCCGCCACATCCAGATCAAATGGGACGGAACCCATACATTCAAAATTCCCACTATTCACCGCCCCCACACAGTGGAACCTCCGCTCACGCGTCTCACGATGCTATGATCAGTCCTCTCACGTCAGCCCCATCAGGGGCTCCATATCTCATGACGACAGGCTCGGAACATCACAATCAAGAACCTGTTTGGAACAGCTAATTAATCTTGCTACTCATGCTATTAATGGCGCAGGGGGAGATTTGAAAATTGTCGCGACGAGAAGGATACCATGGGCATGAAAGTTTCCGAGGGATTTGAGGATTGTTTCAAACCATTACTATTTTCATTACAGACTGTGACCACAGACACGATATTGCAAAAGTTACGAAAAGCGTTCTATTTTTTTTCGATCGTTGAGCGCGTCGGTTCACATTCACATTCATCAGTCATCATTTCATCACTCATGAATTATTCCAGAAAAAAACGAATGTGCATATACATCCCTACCAACCCGTCAGATGTCAGATGTCAGCGCGAACCTGAGTTGTCGGTATCGTATCGCATTACAGCATCACCCCATCACGCATACACACTATCACACCAAGAGTAGTTCCGGCTCATATCCATTATCCATGGCATATTTGGGGACCGCTGGTGGTTCCACAACCGGATGTATCATGTATGAATGCGAGATTGAAAGATGATGCCGAGTACTCGTTCCCGCGTCCATTGGGAAGTACGGTGCGATATTGCCCCGCCTTGCATTGCATCGGCCCAACTATTCTTTTTTTCCACTCTATATTTCTGGAATCTTACTTTTTTTTTCCGTTGTTGTGATTGTACTCGGTGTCATTTTTGGTGTTTAATTTTCTTACTTTTTGCGAGATCCCGATGGTTTGGATTGGGCCTCGGTCGCTCCAATATCAATCATCACATGTACTTTTACAAACTGTTGGGGATTTTTCTTGGGAATTGGATCTAGATAAACTGGTCGATTTCTGGTTTTATTTTTTATTTTTTATTTTTTATTTTTTTACTTTTTCCTATTGGTGTATTATTTTCACCCCCTTCAACGTACGAACACCCTTTTGTTCACATTTCAATCCCACTGTCAGCGGGATACAACATCATGCATTCGATCAGTCGGCACTGGGAAGAAAGGGCTTGAATGGTAGGATGGAAAAGGGATTGGACTTGGACTTTAGTAAGCAAGACCAAGATCAAGCATTTGGGAGCATGAGCGATGGGATTGGAAACGAAAGGCAGGCTGGTAAATATGGGTTTGGGTTACTGGGATTGGAAGGGAAGGGAATGGGTTCCTGGATTCTGGATTTCTTCAATCTACATTTCTATTTGTCTATCCTTGATGTATGTACTTTTGTATGTATCAGAGCTGAGATGTGATGCGATGCACAACAGAGCGATTTCTATTTTTCTTTCTGTATTGTTGCTCCCAAGATTTGGTGAAAGGGAAGGATGTTTGTTTACAAGCGAGTGACATCGTTAGATGACGAATTAGAGATCTGGGAGTGGAATCGGTTATCATGCAGATTAGATAGATAGATGAGATGAAGTTCACACCGGTCAGAATTATTTGTCTTACTTGTGCAAGCTTTGCGAATTTCATTTACCTTGTTCAACCCACCCCTTTACGTTGCGGAATTAGACATGCTCCTCTCAGCTATTCTATGCTATTCTGTTATAGTACTACAGTAGCTTTTGAAATGTCTCTGGAATCTTTAAATCTCATTGGACAGCTCGTAAAATTCCGAATGGGATTTCGCTGCTGTATTTGGAATTTTCATTCTTCACATGATGGGGTTTTTTTTGTATTTGTGTCTTTTGGATTGTTGGGATCTTGGAAGCTTAGGATGGACATTAAAATGGAACGATGGCCAATGCTGCTTAGAATGCTCTAATGCTCACAAGGGGTAATGGACAGGTACGAGGTGAGGCTAAGGCTGATTGATGTGATGGGGCTCGTGGGGGTGGATACATGCGGACTTACAGAGAAATGGTATAAGTTGGTAGGGATGAATATGTATAATAGGGATGAATATGGATATGAGTAAGTCATGAATACACGGATGGTAGGGTAGGGATAGAGCTGCGTGTAAGAAAGGGAGAACATTATGCCGGCTCGAGGCCGGGGCTGGATTGAGGGTGTGCTGTAAGCGAGATAGACAGGGGTAGTGAGTGACTGGGAGTAGGTAGTAGCCGGGGAGGTACAAAGATACTTGCCGTATGTACGAAGTAGTTATATGTATGACTTGATGAGATTGGAAATAGAAACAAAATATTAAAGGGAAATAATTCTGG
>NGKI01000005.1:805762-829159 GCA_002162615.1 Myriosclerotinia duriaeana
TCCACCCTTCAAACTTCCATCTACTAACCAACAAAAGAAGTAGTACCCCCAACTGAAGGAGCAGCAACCCCAGCATCAGCTCCAGTTCCAAAATCAGCACCAGCCTGCCCCCTCTCCCCAGCTTCCTCCCCAGCTTTTTCGTATTTAATGCTCCTCCTCCCATTACTCTTATAATACAACATTACATCCGAGCCGCCCTTCCAGACGTGTGCGCGGAGGGTGGCGAGGGACATTGTTATGGGGAGTTTCTGTTTGGGGTGCTGCGGTTAGCCTTTGCTGTCCCACTAATTTTATAGTTCACCTTGATATACCTCGTCTCGCTTGAAAAATCCACAAAAACGATAGAGAGGAAGGGGCAAATAAAAAGAGAAGCGAAGAAAGAGAAGGAGTAACGAACCTGTTCATAACAGTATAACTCCAAATAATCCTCTGGTTTCATTTCCGCCGGATCTGGCTGCTCACTCAACGGCTCAATCCTCTCCGCCACATACGCTAGAATCTTCTTAACCCTCAACATGCGATTTGCATTGAGTCTTGCATTTCCATCTGAGCCCGCGATGGAGGGGAGAAGGTCTTGGTATGGTTGAAGAATGAATGGAACTTTCACGGGATCTTTGAGTGGGATTTTGTTCTATCATTTGTTAATTAAGTTTTTCTTTTGGAAAGGGAGAAAGAAAGGTGGAAGAAGGGAGGAGGGAGGTACCTTTAATAGTAAGTCGCCCAACCACATTGGAGCCCTCTCACCGATTATATCGGCATCCTCGCCTACTGTCTTTACACTTCCTCTATACAGATCTTTCACCCCACCACTAGTTTCTTCCTGGATGATAACCGTAGTTTCACCAGGGATCTTCAATACAGGCGTCTCATTTATCAAACTAGGAGTAACACCACTCTCAACCTCTTGATCCGGGTTTTCCGCAATTAATCGGTCGTATTCGTTTCGAATTTTCTGTACAACTCCATTGAAGTTATCTTCGACTTCTTTCTCAACAGGAAGTTTATCGCCGGCTTCAGAGGACTCGGATCCTTCGTCTGTGGCTTTGTCTTTGTTGTCATCTAATACAACTGGTTTATCCATGGTAGTAGAGGCAGAACGACCGAGTTTCTTGGTTCCAAAAGACATTCCTTTACGGAACTTCTTACCAAACGATGTGCTGCTATCCTTGCCATTGTTTTCCTTTTCGGGATCTATCGCTGGAGTTTTAGGCAACTCTTGACTGTCTTTGGTTGTCACAGTTGGTTGTTTAGGAGGATCACTTGCAATCGCCGAGCTTCCGAAGTAATCTGGCTTTTCTGCTGAGCTCCGGCTTGCTTGTGATCGTTTCTTATCTAGTGGCGCGCCATCTTCAGAGACAGAAGGTAAATGACACCCAGGTGCTGGAGTAGCAATACCAATACCCATTCCAGGGGTCATGGCAGGATAACTATTACCATTTGCTCGAGGAGTTAGGCCTCCTTGTTGATCCCAGGAAGTTATAGGGGAAGCGGGTATATTGATTGAGATTGGTGGATTAGCTTCTTGCCTTGCTTTGACAATATCATTCAGCTCATTGCGGAAGGTCTCATCCTTCTTGATATGTTCATCAACCAATCTAGAGAAAATGTACCGTAATATCCACTTTCCAAGATTTACTATATAGATTGTCAACGTCATATCCCATCGTCCTTCATAATAAGACTCACTTCTCTGATCTTCCCTGAATTCGACTGTATCTTCTACCTCCAATTCATCCGCATACATCTCTGCATCAAAACAATTATACTCCTCTAAAACAACAGCCAACCGGCCGGTCCTAGTATCCAATGAACACCAAGGCGCCACAGCTTCCATAGTATTAACTTCCGGCTCTACATCTTCGAGATGGCATTTTCCGAAAGATTTAACAGGTATGCACTATACTGTATATTAGATATCGACCGATGACTCCCACAGACGATTCACCCACCTTAAGAAGATCCCATAATAGCACATCTCCAGCAGTATCCAGAGTCAAAACTCTCCTACGATCATTCAAAAGCTTGTGCTTCACTAGGCCATGTTGTCCCTCAATAGTTTCTTCAGGTAATGCGTGAATTGGGACTATCAGTCCCAAATCAGGATCCACAATCGGTTCGGAAGCTTTCCTCCCCCCGCTCATTATCGAAAAATTGGTGACAGAATCCGAGTCTCTTACAGTTGATGCCGGAAAGCTGGCCGTATTTGTTATCCTCAATATTGATTTCAGAGGGATCTCTTTCCTGGGGTGTCCATTTGTAATAGGAGGTGAAGCCGCTCTAGGTCTCGACACCGAGCTAGAAGCACGATGGCGTTGGTAAGCTTCCGGTAATTGTATATCTGATCCAGTATCGACATCTGCCCAGCGATTGATAGAGGAACTTGACGTAGCCGTCCAGATGTGCTCCCCGGAAGCAATAACTCTAGTAACACCATCATTCTCTTGCGCAAGCGCGAGTGAAATTCCATCATCTAATTCTCCCAATGTACCTCTGATGTCCGTTTTTGCTACCAACCCAGAGCGATCACTACTGTAGAAAACGCCCAGCGAAGGATCCTCAGAAAATAGCGACCATACACTATCATTATGCATAGTGAGTGTATGCATACATCTTCCAGCCGTCATACTCCACACCTTGACTGTCTGATCCGAACTCGCCGTCATAATCATATCGCCCGCTTCATTAATCAATATATCCCTAACATTATCCGTATGACCAACAAACTTCGTAATTCTCTTCCCATTCCTCGAATCCCATAGTCGCACAATCGACTCCGGCCCACCAGCCGCCAGTATATGGCTTCCTGTACTCAACGCATATACCGATCCCTTTTCAGAAGTATCCTCGTCTCCTACTTCAATCTCGAGCTGTTTGCCGGCTCCATTCAAGTCCCATAGACAAATTCGACGATCCAGTCCGCCCGAAGCAACCCAATTTGCAGCACTGCCAGGACTGGCTAGACATTTCACATAATCCGCATGTTGACCAATCGTCACAGGCTCACTGTCCCTCTCCAAAGGCATCCAAACCCTTACGGTCAAATCGCTCGATGCGCTCACCAGCGCCGTGTTATTTTTCGCAAGTACCACATCATTAACCCAATGTGTATGTGCTTGAGTTTGTGCTCTAAATGTAGTCGCAGACTTTGGTTTGGATTCGGAAGTAGGTTGATCGAATGAGTCGTCGGCGTAGGATTCTTTTGGTCGCAGATCAAGATTTAAATCCCAGGCGCAAATAGCACCATCTCTGCCTCCTGAATATCTTTGTCTTGTTAACCCTTTGCGCCTATTACTTGCTACAATTTTTCTCACAAGAGCTGCAAAACTCACAAAATTGACTGCTCACTATCCACGGCCAAACCATTCACACCCAATCTATGTCCTCCTGGAGAATTCGCAAGTGGTAAGACTATAACCACACAGACCCATTGATTAGCTTTTGAGCAATCTTTTGGTCTTTTCTCTTTAATTCCTACATAAGAGCAAAGTGACAACCACTCATCATGAAATGAGATCCAAGACAGCAAACGTACCATAACTTATTCTCTGCCGCGCCTTTTTGGCCATCGCCATCTTGTATTAAAGATTTTCCTCCTATCATTCGTGTGAAAACAATGTTATTATGCCCTGCGTTCCTATGTACAATAATTGTAGCTTTCATCTATGAAACTTGGATTGATATTCACAAAGAGAGGGATTTGTTTATGCTGTAGAGAAGTTGTTAGGAATGACTAGCAGATGTGAGATGGAGGTGGTTAGCAGCGGAATTCGGTTGTATTGAATATAGTGGAGATTCCAGAAGGATGAACTGCAGTTTGTGGGGTGGGCGTTTTTAATAATATTATTATTAGCCTGGGTGGTATCACGGTACCTACAAATGTTGGTTGATTTGATTGTGTTGAGAGTACCAAGGTAATTAATCTATGGGTCATGATATTATTGAGTCCACACCTGGGCATTCACGATTGTTCTATCTTGTTCTATCTTGTGATTGTATGAGTGTTTGAATTATAACATATAAAATTGTTTCTTAACCAATCCATGGATATGTTTTTGGTCTATTACGTGCTAGTACAAGTAAGCAGGTACAAGGCTTCATCAGATGGGATCTAAAATTTGAGACCATGCCATCTTCTGCATAAGTAGGTATGTTCATGTCATGTCCTGTCATGTCCTTTCCCCCTCCATCCAATGACGTTTATTACCTCGCCTCTTCTTTCCCTGACCAAGACTCCCTGACCAAGACTCCCCTCCCCTCTACCAAAAACATTTGCAAACCTTCTAGCAACCCGCTAGCCTTATATAACACAGAATGGGTATCATTTCTTTATTCTCCCAAAACGCCCGTCCTAAAAACACCATGATACATTTAAAACACCCCTAAGCCCCAAGCGAAATCTCCTTGGAACCCTTTATTGATCAGGAGGGCTGCGATGTTCCTTCTCATCATCGCCATATCCGTTCCATTATAACAATCAGTATTGACACCCAGAGCAACACAAAGAGCATTTGTACAGACGAATACTCCACAGTCATAACCGTTCATCTGAATAGTACAGCCAGTATTTGGTGTCTTCCATTCATCTTCCTTGTAGTCCGCACCAAGTTGGAATTTCAGCCATCCACGCATCAGCCTGATGAATGTGTTTGGAGATCCTTGCAAACTGTCGAAATACTCAATAGTTCTAGCTATAGGTCGTACAACTCCAACAGTCCAATGGCTACCTCGGCAGATTGGAACAAACACGGTATCAACCTGAAGTAGTGAGACTCCAGGTGCTTTCTTCCTATTCATCAGACGTTGTGTACTGCTTGGACCTTTCTTGTCCAAGTTCTCGTAGAAAAAACTGTTGTGTGCTATGAATTTTGGCACTTTCCCAACAGGTTCACCGAAAGCTTTTGCCTCTGCGTTCGCAAATTGATTCGCGGCTTCCACCACCCATTCGATATAAGTGTTGATAATTTCATCATTAAGCCATGAGCTTTTGCCGAGTAGAGTTCCAAAGTCTTTGTAGTGTAGTGGGGTGCCACCCTGCGATTCAGTAATCGGCAAATTTCCATTCTTTCGAGCGCGATCCAGGGCTTCACGTATGATACTCTCCCATCTGTCTTCTAACGCGTGTACTAAACGGTTCGATGGATCTCGTCGTGTTAATCTGCGTTCCTTCGCAATGCGAATTCTTTCTTGTTTTTCCTTGAGCTTTCGCGCCTCGGCATCCCTCTTTATTTTTTCTTGAGCTCTTGTTGAGATGGCGAACGGCGAACGTCCAGTTTCGTCTTCTTTATCATCATCTAGGGTTAAAAGGTCCGCCAAACGCTCATGTAAAGAACTCCCATCTTGGACCACAGACGTGCGTCTCTGTAGTCTCGTCGGCTGGAGGCGTATTGTTGAAGATGTGGGTGAACGTGTCGAACGCGGTGATCGCAGCGAATCTGCTATTGACTTCGGCCTCTCTACTTCATCTTCCTCGTCGTCCGAAATCACTATAACCTCTTCTTCCACGCGTTTCGTAGAAGCACCGAAGGCAGGCGGAATCCATTGCGCATCGGCTCTTGCTCTCAGCTCTTCTTCCGACAAGCTCTCCGTTTGAGACATATTTGTTGGTGTAATCTTTCGTTGTAGGCTCGAGTTCCTCCTGTGGTCGCGATGTTTTGATTTGTTTCTCTGCCTCTTGATCGCGTTGGACCCATCTTCTCTCGCTTCCGCCCTCTGAGTATGTTCGTCCGCGACTACTGCATAAAATTTCTTAGTGATGTTTGTGGATAATATGGCATATGGTGGTAGCATACGGCGGTACGGCTCACCATCAATATTACTATAGCTCAAGGTCATATCTGTATATGGTGGATCGACCCTTCTATGAAACCAATCTAAAGCACCCCAAAACCAGTCCTTTATAGTCTCGAACATTTCTTCTCTTGAACCTTGATTCGGCTTAAAGGAAATGTTAGCTCCCGGATCTAGGAAAACAACTCCAACCTTTTTTTGGAGCTCTGGACATACCTCAATAACTTCTATAGAACTACAAGTTAATTCTTGACTAGCTTTGCGCTTAAGACTGGTCATGACGAAGAGGAGAAGTTCTTTTATTGCTGGAATTGTCCAACATTGAAATTACGAGATGGGTGAAAGCTATATGATTTTTGGAGTAAAGTAAACAACAAGTCACTTGTATGTATTCTGATGTATTTTTGATGTACGTTGATTGTTGATGTGTTGTTATTCTTGTTTCTGGTGGACAATTTTTGAAAGGTTAATAAGTATAAGTAACTTAAGTTGTTTGTTGCTGATGTGGGTTGTAAGGTTTGCGACAAATCAATGATGAAAGAAGAAATGGAGCTCTGTCTAAGGTAGGTAGCTAAAGTTCCCGTCTGGGGGGGTGTTGGGAACAAAGCATTTACTGGATGGATATGGATGTGATGGTGGAGGGAAATGCCGGGGCTGCCCGTGGTCTGAGTTGCCGGTTCAGGCCCAAGAAATTGGTAAAGTTTACCTATATTAAGGTACCTACCCGTAGACCCTCCTTCAGCGAATATAATAACTTCACTAGCAGTAGTATCATCTGTTATTTATATAAATAATTTACAATGAAAATGCAATGAAACAACGCTGATTTTACTATTTTTTAAGTAGCACAATTTACACCTTGTAAAGTAATTCAATAAAGATAGAAGTACATTGTCTACCTAAATAAACTCCTCTATTCTAATAAATGCAACCATCGCTCTATCGCTCTAGCAATTTGTACAAATGCATATATCTACTAGTTACCTACCTACCTAGTAGTAATCAACCTTACAAAGATGCTTTTGGATCTCCAAGTTTCTTCGAACAGAATGCTCCAAAATACTCATTCAGTGCATCCACCGTTGCGCTGCCAGTTTCCAAAGCTACAACAATTCCTACATACCCATCAGGTCTTACAACCACCACACCTCCCTTTTCTTCATCCAAGCCCATTTTGGTATGGCTCGAAGCCTTCGCATCGGGTACCACGTGATCCCAAATGTCATCTGCGTAGACGTGATCACTATATCTAGCCAAGGTTTGCGGAACATCTCGCGCAATTTCGATGTTTTGTCTCTTTTCCGCAAAGATTGTACAGAAGGTGAAGAAATGACTGTGGGGGTTGTGACGTTCGTGATAAGATACTTTGTCTATGTCTGATCGCAAGTATGTGGAGAGGAATGACCCTTTCTTGGTGAGATTTTGTGCGAAATCATCGAGTGCTTGTTTGGTAGTTGAAGGCTTTCCAGCAAAAACGTATACTCGGAATGCTCCATTGACAGGAATCTCTTGCTCGAGATGGACAACGTTGGCGTCTGTGACTCGTGTAACATTGGAGTTGGTAAGGATACGACCTGTTCGGAGTTTGTTGCCCTTGGGATTTATGACACTCGATTGTGCTGGATGAGAAGATGACCAGTTCAAAGAGTTGGGATTATATGCCACTCCGTAACCGCTGGTGAATTCGCAAGACTCCTTGAACGTCTTGATGAATTCGTTTTCTTCCTCCTCAATATTGCTCTGTTCAGCTCCTCGCCGTGTAGCGGCCTCAACGTCCTTGGCAGCTGGAGCTTTTTGTGAAAACAGAGCTGCATATTTTGCATCGAAGTCCAAGAGGTTCTCAGCAACCTTCTTTCTCTCGGGCTCGTATGAATGAAGGAGAGATCGGTCAGCGAATCCCGATTCTACGTGGTGTATCTTCCATGCAAGATTTTGAGCATCCAGGAATGCTGTATTCATACCTTGTCCAGCTTTTGGCTACTTCTTGTTAGCAATTGCAAATCTGAGCATACCTAAGACAACTCACACTGTGCGTATGGCAGGCATCACCACCGATGAAGACTCTATGGTCAAGAGTGTATTTGTCCGCGATTCCTTGACCAATTGGATACACAGAGTACCATTCCACGCGTTCCCACTCAATGCTATATGGTTGTAATATTTTCTTTGCAGAAGCCTGCACTTCCTCTTCTGTTGCCGTTTTTCGAGGATTCCAGTCCTTGTCGGTGGAGGATGCGATCTGGATGTAGAGACGAACCATATTATTTTCGCGAGGAATGACCATGATAGATCCAAAATCCGAGTGGATGGTACATTTCATCTATCAACGTGTTAGGCTGGAGCAGCACAAGATGGTGTTGATATAATATGATAGCTTACCTTAATGTCTGGGAAATCCGTTCGAACAACCCCATCCATAACACCCCATACATGTGCAATGGGATCCTTGTGCTTGATGCCAATCTTTAACTGTTCTCGCACAAAAGATCTAGCACCCTCACCACCAAACAGATATTTTGCCCTGACTGTCTCTGTTGCACTGCCGCCTTCAACCTGTGCCAGGTTCACCTCTACCGGATACTCGGGGTCTTCCGTCTCATCTGTCTTGAACCCTGTGATTGTCCAAGGCCTCTGGATCTCGACATTATGCTTCTCTAGATCTGCAATAAATACCCTTTCAATCATTCCTTGGTGTAATAGTGTTGTGAAAGGGTATCTGGCGTCAATAAAGCTAGGACAACTCGCCCATGTCCCAGTCCTGTGTATGCCCTTTCCGCCCGATGTTGGATCCCAAAATGCGACCTCGTAGACCTTTGCAGGCTCGTATGCCATGATAGCAGGCTTCAAACCCATGTTCCGTAAAAGATCCAGGGATCGAGGCTGAATACCGTCTGCCCTCCCTGTCTTGGTTGGTTCTGGTCTGTTGTCGATATGCTTGATCTTGTAACCCCAACGTGCCAGACAGGTTGAAAGCAGTAACCCTACAGGTCCAGCCCCAACAATTACAATATCATACTTCTCCATACTTGAGTAGTTGTGATTAGAAGTGTAAAGTGGTAGATTCGAGTGATTTAACAGAGAAAAGAGTACTTGATCGGCTATGAATATTCACAAGAAGAAGAAGGGAAGCCGTGAGACTTTATAATAAATCTTACATTACTATGAACAGAGGGTTGAGGACGGAAACCAGTAACGGCACTTAATCTGGTGCCATCTGGTCCATTTCAAAGTTCAATTGACTACCTTGATCTAATCCCGAGGAGCGTTGAGAAAGCTAAAGGGGTTTCGAAATATATGAAGCAGTAACGGGAAAGTCCACGGCAAGTTTCTACTTTCAAATATTGCGGGGAGGATGAATAAATGAGGAGAATGGACCAGTCATATCGCTCGTATTGACTTGTCATCAATTGCAACTCGTATCGGCTTCTAAAATCGGTAGAAATATTTTTGATCGTGGAGAAGTGGACTTGAGCAGCATGAGGCCAAAGCGGCTTTTGAGTTTCCTGTCTTGAATCGGCCACCGTAAAAGTAAGAAGGAATACTACCCAGGCACGTGGTGCTAGGTAAATACACATTACCTAATACCTCTTATAAAGCAAAATTAGGTAGTATTAGGTAAGCTCGGTGAGCTTTCGGTGAGACGACGACGACGACGACTACCTACCTAGCAACCATCAAAATCATCTTTGGAAGGAGTACCACCGCTACACATATAAAAGCCGTCGCAATTGCTGTTTCGAAACATCGTCACAAAGCCTTGGGATTTGGGTAAACAGTTGGTCACCTAGGGTTCGAATAAGAGGCCCATCGGACTGTGGCAGGAAGTCCAATGGGCTAGGTATTTGATTAAGTAACCCGAGTTGTTAGTATTCAAGTAGATGCGAGACTCTCTGCCCGCGAGTGTGGTTAAGCTCTGCTTGTTACTACTCGTGGGATTCCAGTAATTGTGTTCGAAGCTTCCACCTGAACCTCGAGAATGCAAATAAGGGCTCACTTGTCGCCGAAAAATCTAATGGAAAGGAGTCAAATACAGATAACGCACTCCAGTATCATATCTGTACTATAGATTTATGGCCGTGGATAGCTCTTACATTGCCTCATGAATATCGAGCTCAGCATCAGTCAAGGTAAACGATTCACCTCCCATGCTTTTCCATCAAGCTTGGATTGTAAAGTGGGATTGTTATCCTCCTCGGAGGTCTATTGACGAGGACATCAGAGGCTCTGTAGATGTTTTCAATGAGTGGCAGCTAGGCAGTATATCTTTGCAGGATGTCTCCGTACCAAAGTCTCATTTAATGTGTAAAAGTATAGTCTCATACTCATGATGCCATTTCAAATCTCCAAATAAACATATAGATTAACACTATATTCATGCAGGCTGTTGGGCCCAACTTTGGCCATTGATATAGTATGTTACTTCTTGATGGAAATAGAAGGAACAGACGGGCCATAAACTGGGTTTCCAAGTGATAACAGTATTTCCATTGTTTGAGCTTGAGAATGGCAATTAGTAGTAGCCGTTGCCCAAATAATAGCTCAATGGCAGGATTAAAATGACTAGGCTTGGGCTGAGGACTTCTCAGATCTTTCTGATTCTTTCAAGAAGCTGGCTGTCTAGTAGTACTTTGAGTGATTTGATTGATGGTGGTTTGCTGAGAGGTCCGATGATTTATCCTTGTGGCTGGAATTTGTCTTTCCAGGTTACCTATGTTTAATCTTTCCTTGATGGTCATTTCTTAGGACAGGATACCCGTGGACCTCTTATGCAAATTTGGTAATTTGATCATTGGGGTGATGATGCTAGAGGAGGGTCGCACCTTCCTGAATGTTACAACTTCTACCACTTCCTCACTTGTAAGTTAAAATATGGTACGATGGAAGTATCTAGTATCCAGTATCCAATTGTTTGCATTCTCATCTGAAAGTCTTCAGATGAGTCTTCGGATGAGTATGTACATATATTGATCAACAAAAACTGTTACTCTTTGAAATTCCTTATTATAATGGGCAGTTTTAGAAATTGTCATGATAATTATCTGAAAAAGCTGGAACTTGAATAACCGAATCTTTCTCAACTTTCTCAACTTTGTCAAAGTCATAACAAGACAACCAGCTGACTTATTATCATCCAACCTCAATTTCTTGCTCTCTCAAAATCATCACAACTTATAAAATCTTTGATTGTTTCTTTTGATGGGAGTGTAAATTGACCTACACTGTTTTACTATACTTGAGAGGCTCCATTAGAAGCTTCATTTGTTCACTCAATATACTCCTCCTCTTTAGTTATGAGATCAACTTCTATATTCCAATCAGTAACCACAAAAGGATATTGCAATTTCTTGATTCATCTCTTTCAACCTTACCGACCTGCTGGTTTCAATCTTAGGAGATAATTGTTGGTGTAATATCTGCAGCATCTGTCACCTTGTTCCCATATCACTTTGCAGTTATTACTTTCACACTGTCACGAACTACTTGGATTGTATAAGCGCGCCACAAACCAATCAATTGCCTATGAGATCTCAATGATGAAAAACTCTTCCATTGAAGGCGATGCTAGGTCAGAGCAGGATGATAAAGGAGGTATGATACACCCAATCTTAGGCAATTATCATCTTCCTGTAGAAATAGAAGATGCTCCTAAGCAATCAGGAGTGCACAATCTTTCGAGAGAAGGTTGGGGTGAAGAAAGTGAGTGAATCCCTTCAATTTAGTTTTGTTGATAGCAGTTGACAATTTATAGAATGCAGAGACTTTTTAATCCGACTTTGTTCGGACGGTAAGTAACTCCATTTCTGTGTTTGTCTTATGCCTTCATACCAACACAAACATTCCGAGCTTCGATCTTAAATTTCAATGAGACCAGAACAGTCTTTCTTAGGGGTCGCTTATTATTTGATTCACCACACCTATGCTTCTTCGTTCCATTTGTACTAATTCTACAATTATTCAGTCCCCCGAAATAATCCCTATAAGGAAGGACTCGGCTTAATACATCCTCGACTTCAGGCTAGGTTTGGAGATGAAAATGTTGATTTGGCCATGGGTGTCTTGGAGGAACTAATAGAGATTGAACAACCACCACCATTTCGAGGTGCTGTTTACCAAAGATGGAAGCATGACCACCTCCGTAGAAAGGCAAGTCCCCGTTCGAAACAAGTGACCAGTCCCTCTTGTCGTTCTAACAGCGCTGCAGGAAGACTTCACCAACCCGCATGCCCCTCACACAGCCACTATACAGGCACCAGTCGTACCCACAACGACATTGATCGAACACAGAGAAGAGCAAGCACGAAAGAAGTTCGTCGAGCCACAGATAAGCCCAAGTGCGATGCCATATTGTGAATCTTGCAAATCACAGATTGCCCATCAACCCAATTGGAAGATTGAACATAGTGTATTCGTCTCAGTTGGGGGAAAACCCGCGACTCTGGCGTACTGTCCAACACCGGCGGAACTTCACAAGGGAATGTGGGATCCTGAATATGGCCGTGGAGGTGCGCGTCCGCGACCGGATACCGCTCAAACGAGTCCGTCTGAATCGACAATTGAACACATTGGACCAAATGCGACGTCTTCAAAATATTCCACACCTACGAGATCTTTCATGAGTAATGCGAAGAAAGAGTTGGGGCACAGAGTGATGAGTGCGCTCTCAGAAACCAGAGAGAACCTGAGCAGTGTAGCTTCTGAGACCGGAGTAGAGCTGACAGGAGTTGAACGACACAGGATGTCTAGTAGCTCCAAAGCTTCACAAAAGATCGGCGAATCAGGTGGTCGGAAAGTTCCTAACATAATGAACGTGGAGCTACCACCAGGCCGCGAAATTCCAAATGCGAATTTTGCGAGAAAAAACGAGTTGATTCTAAGCGGACAGCCAACTCCTGATTGCCTTCTGAGTCTTCGCCAGCTCAGCTATGATGAAGTTGTCTATGGACTATACGAATCGAAAGATAAAGGAGCTGTTAGATTCCCTAGTAAGTCACTACAATTACTGATGCTAATACATTCTAACCACGATAGGCCGCAACCCACTTCGCTTTCACATGTGTAAATTTCATAGCGCTCCTGCCAGTCCTAGTGACTTCTTCGATGGCGGCCTTGACTACAAATGGGGTCTCCCGGAGCTCATCGAAAGTGCCGAAAACGATGTCTCTAATACATACTCTGCTTCGGGAATCGACGAGGTGCTACAGTCAACTCACTATACATACGAGGATAGTTATGATGCCTTAGAAAATCGCCATATTGAGGATACATATCATGTGCATACAACAGACTGTGTTGGACAACTCAGGCCAAGCAAGATTTCGACCCCGGGCAGCCACAATGCGAAACTATCTGAACACATGAACCACGAAATACTGCATCCTACTGTGTATGTAAGTCCTATGAACAGTACCCAATATTCGAATCTATCTGAAGACACAGACACAAACCAAGAAATGCTGCATCCTACTGTGTATATACGTCCCACGAAGAACATCCACAACGCGAAACTATCTGAAGACACAACCCAAGAAATACTGTATCCTAATGTATATGTGCCTCCTACAAAGAGCATCTCGAAGAAAAGTCGCTCGGTAAAACATCCGAAGAAGGGGAATGGTAATGGAAGTTCAGCACTAAGATCTGAGCTCTCCGATCAAGAGCATGAACACCGCAATAGTTATGATGGTACGTGCCAATCCTGGGAATGCCGGTACAAACAAGAATATCGCAAGTCCTCTGGAGATCTTGTGAAATGGCGCGAGCCATCTCCAGAGCCCTTCACAGAATTTGAAGGGTTTTCACAATCCGAAGAATCCCTTCTATCACCAACGGTCTACAGTCCCACATCTTCCCTTGATCCCCTTAACAAGCACAAAGGGTTTCCACGTAGTCTTAAATGTTATAACTCGAAAACTACAGCACCCCAGAAGTCCACGTCTCCAACAGTCGACACCGATAAAGATGACATCGAAAGACTTGGAGTAACTGCAGCTCAATCATTGAAGTCACAACTCTCTAACTCTCTCGGAAGAGAAAATATTACACCACCGGGTAGATTATTTGAACGTTCATACCTTTCAAAGATTCCGATGAGAAGTGAATCTTCAGCAGTGCTCGGTACCCCAAAGGCGGGAAGTCAAAAAAATTCAATTACCTCGACAACCGAACTTCCACTGACTTTACAATCACAAACGAATGCGACCAAACATACACCGAAAAATGAACTTTTGACCATTTCATACCCCTTGGAATCTTCAGATGAGTCGGTTTCACCTGTAATTATGCCTGAACCAATTCGAAAACAAGTTATGGATCTCGATGGTGCAAGCGATGTTTATTTATCAAATCAAAACAATAGAACCAAACAAGCGACTCGCGACAATACACCAAAAACTTTGCACAATAGTCCCAATAACCACAATGGAAATTCACTCTATGATGAAAATCATGTAGGCGAAGCGGCGAAAAAGTTTTTGATGGAACTCAATCAAGGTCGTCTTCCTACTTTACAATCCCCAACAATTGCCCCTCCACAACCTTTGTACATCAGCAAGCAACCAAGTCGAGTCCAACTCAAACAAGGAGCAAAAGACCAAAACAACAACACCAGCAATAAACAAAGGCATTTCCCACCTCGTTCATCTTCAATTCCAAAGCGCGAGTGTTTGGGTTCAATTGAAAAGGCCACGCCTGACTTCGTTGACCACGAGACTGCCACTCATAACACAAATAGTCAACTTGACGATTCAACAACATCAAACAGTCGCAGCACAAAGGCCTCACACATGTCGAGTGATCAACCAAATACTCCTGAGACTACGGCTCGTTCAACTGTCTCCGACATCAAGCAATACTACTTCTCAGACAATTCCGGTGGTAGTGGCCTCTTTGGCGATTTCATTCCAATAGGAACTCCCGGATCTGTTTATTCCCCTCAACAGCAACAACAGCCAGTTCAGACAATGTTTGCAAATACGTATGTCGTGCCATGAATTAATATTGACACACGCTGACATTATTTAGTTCATCATATGGTCGCAAGGCTGAGAATTTCAAGAACCCATACACATTCGAGCCGGAGACCCCACTAGTTGTCGACGAGTCGCGCCAGACCACAATGACCGAGTTCATGCATATTTATGATGACGTTAGACCCGCATCGTCACCAAGCCTTGGGCATGTTAAGAATTCGCGGTCGGTTGGTCATGCAATGAACAGAACTGATCTTTTAACTGCGCCTCAACACTCAAAGCATGGCCATGGCCTTCAGCGTAGCGGGACATCTCCAAGTATAACACCGTTGCGCTTTGACACACGCGATGAATCTCCTAGCTCCGATCATCGAGCCTATTATGCTGATGTTGATTCTATCTCGCCTATCCTCCATAACGCCTATCCGACTCAGAGTCTACCCCGCCGTGGTCGTGCCGCTACTCTTGAGCCATCTCGAATCCCTGTCCGTAAGGAGTCTCAAGAGAAGCTTCCGAAGTCATCAGGCTCCCCGGTTCGTCAAGCCGTGCGTGATTATCCACAACCATCGCATTCCCCCGTCCGTAAGATATCTGGTGACCATCGCATGCAACAGCCTACGCGCTCATCTGATGAAGAGCTAGCTGATGCTAGAGGTCGTTCTGCAACATATGACCCTGTTCGAAAGCAGACAGATTCCAATCACAGCAATGAGTCGTATTTGAGCTCAGGTTCGATCACAATCAACCGACAGATGACTCGATCTCCTACAAAGAATCTAGTCGATTTAGCTGAGCAGGAAGAGCCTAACCTTGAAAGCCCAGATCTTCCGATTTCTCCCAAGAAGAGATCGCGTTCACCAATGAAGAAAATGTTTGGCGAGCATGGTTGGCTCGGCTCATCACCGAGTGAGGTTTTACCGGTACTCCAGAGCTCAAAATCCGCTCAAAAGGTAGATAAACCCAGGAAACTCGGTATGATGGAGAAGATCAAAAGCAAAATCGAGGGCTTCGTAAGTGTATATTCTGCCATATATCCTCTTCTTTCACTAACTTTTATTGGACTGAAAAGGCGGACCTGAAAAACGAAAAAAACAGGATATCAGTTTTGTCCATCTCTATTAATCCCTATGAGCAAGCTAGATATCTCGTTGAACTAGAACTCATGATAGTTCACACTGCCAACACCTTTCTCATGATACAGTTTAGCCAAGGTCGCATGTCTATCGACAGCATCAAGAAAACCGTGGACACATGGAAGAACAAAGGCCGACCTGCTGTTGTTGAATTCATGTACGACCAAGGCACTCAGCGCGATCTCGTTACTGCCAATCAGTATAACTTTCGATTCCACGGCGATCGACTGGGTGATGATGTTCGTATCTCGTCCATGCTTTACAACTGGAAGCAGGTTGCATCCCTCATGTCAATCCGCACCTTCTGTAACGCAGATACTGTTCTCTTGAAGCTGGTGTTTGATGTAGAACAAATACTAGAGCTCATTGGTGGTTCAGAACAAATCATGCTACGTCTTCAGCATCTTCGATTGTCGATTAACGAAGCGATTCGCATTGCCAAAGTTGAGAGGACTGGTCGTACTTCACGAAATGATCATGAGAAGCAGTGGGAACCACACGCATCTTCAAGCACCTCGTACAATAATCCATATGGAGGCATGAAGCTTGTTCCTGATCACTACGTCAAATGAGATACTATCACCAATCTTCACACCTTCATGCTCATATATCATAGTCCTCCTTTCCATGTTGTTTTAATAACATAAGGGTATATACAGCCTATCTATCTTGCCTGGATGCGTGGCAAGAGTTTGTTCAAACAGTCGTTTGATGTCGACTTCGAACTCATTCCAAAAGCCTGTCGTTAAGACCTTGGGAACTCCAGTCCACAGCAAATTTTACCTGAAAGTTAAGCTTCACGATTTTATACGGTTAGCTTCTGCATCTATGAAATGGATAAGAACATTAATTTTCGCGATACAAATTTGAAACCGATAATTCTGCGCTTTTTTGCTGATTTGCTACAATACCAGTTCAATCTCAGTCCATTTACCGGTTGAGGTATTCGGTTTCAATCATCTTGTATTCTGTATTGCACATTCGACTGACTACTGTGGGTATGGCGGGTGGAGATGATTCGGTTTATGATGAAGATGGATACGATACTGGCAAAGAAATACCTCCTAGAAGACTTTAGGGGTTATGTAAAAGAATAAGAAAACAAATGTAAAAAGAAGTGCTCGTGTTTCTGGCATCGTGTGTCGTGATGTGATTGTACTGTCTCAAATATACTAGGTACCTCCAGGGCTAGGTGAATGACCCTCAAAAGCGGTAAGGTGTGAATGCCTAGGATTTACAACATGTTTACAGGGTCTACCTGAGGGCTCTAGGTAACGAACGGCATTTCCTATTCAATGTAACTTATACCATCCATTCTCATGAAAGACTAATATTATCGCGATGCCACGATATATGAAGCTATTCACAGACAAATAATGGTACCCGACTTTTCAGAATGTCTTCCAAGGGTTTTCTCTTATCGTACTTATCCATCTATTACTAGGTACCTAGTAGGTAAGATCTTATTACTTCCTCAATACTGGCTGGCATGTGATGTCCCTCATCCCAAAGCGCCGTCCGTAACCTAGCCGACGTCATCTCGCACAGAAAGTCCGTTGTACATATCGCAGTTGCCTCCACGCCGCCCAAACAGGAACACGATTACAGTAGGTACATCCTTCCTATCTTACGCTTGCCTAATACTGGCAGCGACAATCTTGGTTGTTCATGGCTTCTTCTCTTCCTCTCTCTTCCTGTTCTCTTTCATCTGCATCATCATCCTCTTTACATTCTTTACGCTTCACTACCAGTTACACCGCCATCAGTATCACTATAGTATCTCTGCTTCTACATTCTTGACGACGACCACATTCGCAGATCCGCGTTTATTTCCTATAATTATTCTAATAACCTAATATTGCATTCTTTATAACAGTAAGTCCGCCAATACTGCTTTCACATTGTGCGGAATCCGCTTATTGACATTTGGCAGTACGAGACACCATGTCTCAACCTATTCATACCTTTGGGCGTGGGTGCGACTTCGCTCCTCCCAGCAGCAGCGAGAAAGCCTACAAACCGTGCGACGAGATGCCCGCAATGCGAGCACAGTTCTTCTATTGCTCCCCTCGCCCTCTCGATGACCCTCTCACTGCTGTACCACCACCAACGGCAGACTCCAAGAATATTAAACATCCCCCTCTACCATTCCCAAGATGCGATAATAAGGCACTGCTGGAAGCATGGTTAGGAATGGGTTCGAAGAGGGACCGCAGAAGTCATAATCGGACGTGCAGGCCTAAATTAGGCGTTGAGCCGGCGGCAGACAAGAAATTTGGTGTTATTGGCTTGAGACCTAAGATTAAACAGGAGATCAAGGAGATCAAGGAATCCTTGAAGCCGACCGCAGCAAATGCTGAAACATATCAGCCAACGACTGGGTCGGCAACGCACCAGCAGCCAGCGGAATCCGAGACTACACATTACCAGCAGGAACACATTGCAGGAGGGATGGGGGTGAAATCTGCGTTAGAAATGACTGGCTGCCCCTGCAAAGGAAGTCATCTGTGGTGTAGAAAGAAGACAGGAAGATGCAAGTGTACATCTTGCCCTAAAGCTCCACAGGATGTCATGGCTAAAACACAAACCTGCCAACCCCAAATATTCCCTCAACAGACCAAAGGCGAGCAGCCTACTAGTACAGAGCCAATCACCGAACTTAGGTCAAAGGAAGAAGAAATGACAGGTAAGGATTCCAAACCCGAGGAGAGTCCAGAACCCGAGTGTTCGTGTTATCAACCACTGCAAGACTCGGATCGCAAGATTGGAAGATCTGAGGAACCTCAACCAAAACACAATCGCCCAACAGAGCCACTCCCGGCTTCGAAACAGAAGAAAGGAGAGCCCGAGAAACTCAAACAGGACAGTCGCCCAACAGAGCCACTCCCCGCTTCGAAACAGAAGAAAGGAGAACCCGAGGAACTTAAACAGGACAATCTTCAGTCTGAGTGCTTGTATACTGAGGGAGGCCCTAAAGAAGCAAGCGTCAATCAGACTAAGAGATCCAAACATTGGGAGCACAATTGTAGGAAAGGGAGATCCGAGAGAGGAAGGTCTGAAAATAAAGACAAGCAAGAGGAGAATACTTCTATTCAGCTACCCAAGGAGATAAAGCATGTTACAAGGAACTCAAAGCGCAAAGGAAAATCGGTCGCTGTTGATGATGAAGATGAAGCAGCTCGGACGGAAGAGACAAAGGCTTGGTTTGATCAACAGTTGAGAGCTCAGCTGGCACCAATTCCAAAATCCCAAATGGAAACAACTTCAGTCCCATTTCACGGAGATCAACGCCACAAAACCGAGGATACCGAGGACTCTGAGGATGAAGAAGACGAGGAAGACACTTGCTGTGCTACTTTCAATAATGGAGAGAAAAAGGATGACTTGACTTCACCAGCCTCAAGAGTACAAAGCTGCTGCGATAACAGCAAAGGAGACAACTGCTACGAGCGACAAGAATCCGTAGCCGAAACTATATTCTCGGGCAGCTGTGACAAGAGCAAAGTTGATAGCTCTTTCAACAGAAAACAGTCTGAATCTGAATCAATATTTTCTGGCAGCTGCGACAAAAATAAGGTCGATCAGCGAAAGGAGTCGGAAGTCGAAACTATGTTTTCTGACAGCTGTGACAAGAGCAAAGGCGATGAGCGAAAGGAGTCGGAAGTCGAAACTATGTTTTCTGACAGCTGTGACAAGAGCAAGGTCGATGAGCGAAAGGAATCCGACACCGAAACTGTATTCTCCGGTAGTTGCAACAAGAGAAATGTCGATCCATCGAAAGAAACAGAAGTAAGTACTAGAATCCCAAGTTGCTGTGATGAGAGCAAGGGGGGTGATTTTTCTATGCAATATGATGCCCCAACTAGATTGGGGAGTTGCTGCGACCCATCCAAACAAAATGACGAGCAGATTCCAGAGAAAGAAGCTCTAGAGAAGCAGGTTCGTGAGAGGTCTGCTGCATTGAAGACATCCTTTAAAAAGATTTCGGAAAAGTGCTGTACCGATTTAGAGCAATGCGCTGCCACCATTGTATATGAAGCTATGCACAAGAACTGCCAACCTCAGAATTCTTCTGGACAGTCCGTACAAAAGCACAGTGCTAATGACAACCAGTTTGAACACTCTGCCAGATCATCGGCACACAAGTCACATTCTCACCACCACCACACCCAGCATGCTACTGATTCATCTGTCCCCAAGTCTACGTCTCATGACAACCATATTCAGCACTCAATCAGACCTCCTGCACACAAGTCCCACTCTAATCACCAACAGGTCCCGCATTTTACTGGATCGCACAAACTCATTGATAATTCTAATTGTAAGTCTAATGACAACCAATTCGAGCAGTATTCTGGATCGTCTGAGGTCCAACCATGCGTGGAACCAAAGGTAGAGGCAACGAATAAGAATTCAAAAGGAAAAGGAAGGTTCTTTGGCAGACGTCAGGCAGACGGCACGGCTGATCAAGATGGTGGGTTATATGACGACTCGGACGAAGGCGTGCCTGCCGACCACATGATCACAGATCAAGGAGATGCTACAAATGACAAGTGCACCTGCGAACCTCATTTGCTGACATCCGAGACCAATGCACCTGTCGCAAGGACTGGCAATGCATACACTAAAAGCGGACAAACTACAGGATCTGGTACCACAGGAAAGCCGTTTGTGAAATTGCCTGCTCGTGGTGAAGACCCTGCGCATCAACATGGTCCAGAATATGACAATGAACCTTTCACTGATCCTCAGAAGTCACACGAGCGTGATCCAACAGAGGATATGGAAGTTGAAGGGTGCAAAGCTTACAAGCACAAGCAGCATGCCAAGTGCCAAGTCGACGTCCCTGTTGGAACTTGCAGACTGCATTTTGTCAGTTTACCGTCATTGGTGATGAAGCCAATTTACTGGTCACCCCTCAATGATCAATACCCCTGCATTTATGGTACATGGTTCTATAAAGATACCATGTGTCCTGTTGAGCCAGCTGTCGCAAACCAGCTAGAGAAGGGATACAGGGAGAATGAATGTTGGACCCAGACGTGGGATGATCAACTTAATTCTGCGGTAGAAGTTGGCCCTGAGGGTGAAGAGAAGATTGTTCATCGTCTCTGGCCCGAAGAAAAAGATCCCAAATCCTCAGCATATGATGCTTCCGAGCATATTCTCTCTACAGATCCCTACTGCGCCGCGCGTTGCTTCTATGGCGAAGCTGCCGCAGAGGGCAAGGTTGAAGAATCGGAGGCAAGACCAACTGCATCCACTTCAATTAGCAAAAAGTACCCAAATTCGCAAGTGATATACAAGAATTGCGAGGAAGCTTTTATTCTGAAGCCCAATCTCTGCCCTTCGGCCTATTACGGACGTAGACCTCTGACAAAGATCAAAAACGGTACGGGTGTTGGTGTAGCCGTCGTTCGTGGATTTGATCGAAAGGTATGGAACAAGCTTTATCCTTCAAAGAAATTAACAGCTGTTACGAAAACACAAAGCAAAAATGCAAAGCACAACAACTCTGGCTTTAATATATCAGATGCATGCCCGGCATGTAAGATACAAGATGAGCACGAAAAGGTGTCTGATTTGTGTTTGGTCGTTCATGGCATTGGCCAAAAACTTTCAGAGCGCATGGAGAGCTTTAACTTCACATATGCGGTTAACAGCTTCCGGTGCGAGATGAAGCGCGAACTCATCAATGATGACGTGAAGAAGGTGCTCCGAGAAGACTTCAGTGGCGTTATGGTGCTCCCTGTTAATTGGCGCACGAATCTTTCTTTTGAAGATGGTGGCCCAAGAAAGCCTGGGGACAAAGACCGTATTGGTTGTGATTACTCACTCAGTGATATTACTCTATCAGCAATTCCAAGAGTCCGCGAACTCATTTCGGATGTGATGTTGGATATCCCGTACTACATGTCCGGCCACAAGGACAAGATGATTGCAGCTTTAATTTCCGAGGCCAACCGTATATATCGTCTTTGGTGTAAGAATAATCCGGGCTTCCACAAAACTGGTCGGGTTCATCTCGTTTCACACTCTCTTGGCAGTGTCATGTCTCTCGAAGTGTTGAGCAAGCAACCTACCACCTTACCAGCCGAACTTTCATGGAGACCCAATACCAAGTACTTTGAATTTCAAACTACAAACTGCTTCCTCGCTGGAAGTCCATGTGCCTTCTTCCTTCTGCTGGAAAGCAAAGGTTTGGTGCCTAGGAAGGGCATTTACAAGTCTGGCTGCGAAAGCGAAAATGGCAGTACCAAAGACATTTACGGCGATGCTGGTACGTTTGGCTGTTTGGCCGTAGATAATCTCTACAACATAATGCATTGCAACGATCCTATTGCATATCGCTTGAACGCATGCGTAGATTCAAAATACGCCGCAGGACTCAAACAAGCAGAAGTACCAGATTCTTCACGCAGTTTCATGACAGCGGTGAGCCAGGCCATGAAATCTGCTGCAGGCTTATCTCAGAATGAAGAAACTCCAGTGGGAGAAATGCCCAGGCCTACTACGATAACCAAAATGCCTTCGCAAATGGAAATGGAAGTTCATGATTTCACGGCTGAGGAAATGGCAGAGAGAAAATTCTGTCAGTTGAATGAGAATGGTCAGGTCGATTGGATTTTGGGCAACCGTCCTGGCATGTTGGCAAATCAATATATTGATATGTTGTCGGCTCATAGTAGCTATTGGAATAATAGGGATTTTATTCGTTTCTTGTGTGTGGAAATGGGGAGGAGAGAGGGGAAGATGAATACTTTGCCTAATATGAGGGCGAGGAAGAAGAGTCAGAAGTAGATGGGATGTTTGCGGTATGGAGGGGATTGGGTTTCGGCGGCTTGCTTTTATTCAGGGGGTTGGGTTTGGGAATAGGAGTACGGTATCAGGGTGTTGATTGGAGCACATCAGAGCACGGCTACGGGAATGGGATCGCGATTTGCTTTCTAAGATAAGGGATAGGGATAGGGGTGAGTATGAGATTGGGTTGCATTGTTATGGTAGATTCACGCTGCGATTACCCTAGATTACCTAGTACACTATGATACCCACCTAGAATAGAATGAATTATGATTATGATTAACGACTTTCAATAACTTGCTTGAGGAAACACATGAAGAGTGAAATGGGAGAAGGGTAGTGAGATAATATGATGAGGAATGATCTACAGGTCTTAGTGTGACATTCCCCGCATTCTTAAGAACCGAGGTAGTGGGATTTTGGTGCGAGTGGCGAGGTTGATTTCATACGAGTATATGGCTATAGGTTGGAGTTAACACATCGTTAAGTGGACTCCGATCATAAATCATTCTGTTCATCCTGTTGATTATACCCACGAAGAATCAGAAGTAAGAAATAGACACGAGCTTGAGGGAAAAGAGGGAAAAGATGGCAAGACCGAAGATCACATTATATGTTGATACGGTTAGTCCGTTTGCTTATGAGGCTTATTGGATTCTTAAGGTGGGTTTTTTCGGGTCCTTGGGGTCTTTTGGGGGGGAAAACGG
>NGKI01000005.1:831265-847759 GCA_002162615.1 Myriosclerotinia duriaeana
AGAGTCATATACATGGATAAATATATTGAGAAGCAGGCGGGAGAAACGAGTCTCCACGCGCAGGTGGGTATTCGAGTGAGAAATGAGCGGAGACGAGGGAGGAAAGGAATGAAATAAGGAGGAAGATGTTGAGGGTAGTCATTTTTGATTAATTCTCCGAGATGGTCTAGATCGAGATTTTCTTCCGTACTGGAAAATACTGTAGTATTTTCTTTGTGAAACAAGAGCTTCAGGAAACAACAGGTTTAACTAGTGATTCAAGAAAGATCGCCGTTGTTTATGTATGTATGTATGAATGAAGGTATGTCGATTGAAAAACTTCCCCTCTCCCTTCTCTAGGTAGTATATGCATGAGGGAACCAACAGGCTACCCGAACTAATTCCCTCATAATTTGCTCAACTCTCAATATCATGCCCATTCCCAATTCCTCAATTCGAAAACGACTTGTCCCATTCACTCATCATCGACCTCTCCGTCGGCGTCAGGGTCATACCAAATATTTGAAATCAGCCCGCCAAGAACATCAGAAAAGGCTGACCATATAAAATGTGCTCATCTGCAGCCTTCCAGCCCTTGGCCATGTAGGATTTCGGCTAGATGACCTATTGGGGATATGGTGGCTGGGGGATTTGGCTTGGTGGGGAGGGATTGTCCAATTGAATGGTACCTAGGTATGCATGGTAAGCCCAGATGAATGAATGAGTTTCTTTTGTTTGCCATGGCGTAAGTTCGCTAATGTGCGAGGGATATTGTGCTCAAATGTGCGCATACTGGAGGGAGGGGATTCTGATAGAGGGGTTAGCTTACTTGGGTAAGAGTAGATGGAGTTGATTGTATGTATTGTATGGGGATTTGAGGAGATGAATTGGCCTCGTAATGAAAGAGAAATACTTGTGTATCAAACCAATCATTCATTATAGACGTTCAGTGATGAAATTCGAATTGGATAAGAAACTTTCGAGAAATCGGCTTGGAGCATCTCCTAGTCTGAGATCTAACATTCGCAGCTCAAAGTTTCTTAAATGCACTTCTTGACATTCTACTCTTCTTTACATCAAAGGCTACATCACAATTTCTACCCGCGTACCTCATTATCGCATTATTAATTGAAATTGGTGATCTCCATTCATGTCTATTTCAATCTCATTGTATCAGTACTCTCATAAAATGACATTTTCAGCAAAATTTGTTGCACTCATAGCATACGGCTAAGTTGAAACGACTTTTAGAAATTGGACATTCAAATGGATTCTGTGTGAATAGTTACTTATGAGCTTTGGAAAGTCATAGTAAGCAAATCGACGAAAATGGGTGCAGCGAGTTGTGGAAAATTCTACATTACTGTAGTAGATGATGGTGATTGCTTAGACGGCAATATAAGCGCAAAGATTGGTACGGTGCTGGGTGTTGAGATAGCAGACATTATGACCTGGTGGACTTGCAGCTAATAGCTGTCTGGCTTGATCAAATCGTTACTGTCATGATTCTTTATGGAAATACCTGCTACCTCCATCTACAAAGTTTCCCACATCTTATCATAACAACCTTGGCTTCCGCGAGCCATTTCAGCGCCATGCGGGAGTAGGCACACAGTCAACTTCTCTTCCGATGTTTATTCAAAGTACAGGCATGACTATTGACCAAACCCACAATCATACGCATCAGTAACCAGGGTGAAGCAAGCTCCAGCTCATAGACCTTCCCAATTGACGGACGATCATTACAGTACACTACCTATCGATTCAGTGGATGAACCTCCATCAGGTGTTCATCGCGCTTGTGTATGAATCTGGTTTCGGTAAGTCACGATGAAGCTCTGGAACGATAATCAGACCCTCTGGATCTATCTTATCCGAGCAACAGTGGCTCGACCACCTGGTACAAAAGGGCCCATTTTGGCCCTAGAATCCCGTCAATTCTCGAGCCTTCTGTCAAGAAACCTATCGCTCAATGCTCACTGACTTTGCTCCGACAAGATGGTGGATCGGTTTGTCTCAAATGGCTTATCTTGCTCAGCCTGGTGGACAGGAGCTACTCCACGACTTCAATAAATGCAGCCAAGATATTCACGTCTCCAATTGAGTGGATTATCTAGTTCAGACTTCCAAATTTGTTCAAAGAGCAGTCGTGGTAATACGGTGGTATGTTCGCTCGAGAAACGATTATGGGAGTCCGCTGAATAATTGGCGAGGACTGGCGGAAATTTGTTGTGCACAATTTTCCTCTGCTCGTCATTCGCATTATATTCTGGTTATTCTATGTCGAGCTCGTATGCCAGAATTATAACTGAAAGGCAAGATTTAGTGCCGAGTCTATCATGTCTGCTTTGTTCCAGATAAGGTCTGCCCTGGGATGTTAGGTCCGTCGCCTTCCTCATCATCATTATAGTTCGTCATATTTATCGGACGCAACCTGGAGCTCATTGGCGGACAAAAGTATGTGTACGAGGCATCTGCTCGATGCATGAAATAATTACTTCTTGGGTGAGGTGTAGAAGCCCGAAAGATTTGGTGGGTTTCAGAACATGTTATCAGAGCGCAGGATATGGCCACCTGCAGATCGAGAATTGAAGGAACCTTGTAAGATTACCTCAACTTTCGAGACTGAACCTCCCGCTCTCACCCATCTACAACACATGCCTTCTATCCAGTCTAGCAATTTTCAATCCATCTCTGACGAGGAGGAAGTGCCGTTCTCAGTCCTGTTTTGAAGCTTGAACTACGGCTTCCAAAAAGCATCTAGGTCTGATTGCGGTTCCAGAGAAGCGACCCCTGTCATATATCTCACACAATACTGCAGCACACTTTCTTGCGGACTGCACCGCGACATCAGGCCCAGGATATTTAAATTAATCAGAATATCTGCCATAAAAAATCCTGTCTCTATCTGTGATAGTATTAATGGCTTTTCCCTTGAAATTTCTTTTGTAGATCCGGTAAGAGTCGAACAGAAACCAGGATGATCTCCATATACTGAGCGCAGGAGGTATTGGCTGGCAGAGACCGCAAGAAAATATGCGCGACCGAACCAGGGGCGTAGAATAGTTGCGATAGTAGATTTATTGTCAATCTGAGCTACCAAAGAAGAACATGGAAATAGGTAGCTTTGTATCCCAAATCCTGGCCCTAATATCTTAGACTGAGCTTGTGGAAATCACTGAAATCGGTGGAATTTGACGCGCAAGTGAAGAAAGCCGTGAGTCGTAGATCTAGGCAGTAAGCGCAAGATTGAGCCATTAAGCTGCTTTATTTGTTCCTCAGGTTCATCTGATAAAGAGATGCCTGAATTTGTTTCGTGACTTCACCGTAGCTTTCGGTTCATCGAAGGAATCCATCGTGTCGATCTTGAATGTGATTTCAACTATTGAAAACGATTGGTGTCAAAAATTCCTGACCGAGTGTTAAAATGGTGAAGCTAGGTGCTGGCAACCTCCCGCGGCTGTACGCAGGTTTGTCGAATAGGTTGATGCAAATGCAAAGGTTTCAAGACAGGCCAAAAAATATCCTATCTTCGCCAGCATGGTGCATGCGTTGACTGTGCAGGCTGACGCCCATGCAATTCGTATGTAGAGGAAGTCTGATGGATACCCCTTAGACTCGATTCAGAAGTTGGTGATAGATTATTGGTAGGTGGCTATTGTTGCTAATGATGCATCGAAGAATCCTTTCTTATAACTCATTGTACCTTCTGCGAGGATTAAGACAGTTGATTGAAAATATAGATGAGAGAGTTGGGAAGCTGAAGAGATTTATCGATATATAGGAGGATCTGGTGGTTGAAATATTTATGAGGGAGGGATTTTTATTAAATTTATACTTTGAAGTTGTTTGCTTTGAATCTGTGAACTGCTGTTGTGGATGACTAGATAGATGAATATGATTTGGTTAGCTATGACTCAAAAGAAACATTCCACAATATGTGGGCAAAGTAAGAACAACAAATGATGTAAAACTACTTTCTTGACTTAGCTGTCATATATTATTTGTTGATATATGGAATAAAATAAACTTTGTTGTTGTTGTATCAACAAAAAACTGAATTAGGACTTTCATGAATTTTTGAATGACAAATAATGTGGAAGAAACAGAAGTGGAGATTCAGAAACATCGGCTCGGCTAAATAGGAGGTGTTTTTGAGAGATCATGCTAGGAGCCCAAAAGCAGAACAACATGATGTAACAACAAACTGGAAGAATGATTCAAAATTAGATGAGTCCCAAATGCGACAAAACAAATCACCTGCATCTTGTGTTCAAAATTTCCCCGAGGGAAACAAACAGAAAGGCGCTAGTGGATCAAAACAATTAGGACTATAGAAGCTTCAACTCCCAACAAAGATCCCAAAGAAAATTTCATCACAACATCAATTCATTGCGTAGGCTATATACATATATATTTCATTATTTCAAAGTTGACTAGATACTCTGAAACTCAGCATCTAAATAGCTCATCTACACGGAAAAAGTTACATTCACTACCTACCTAGTAAGCTCTTGTCATCCACTACATCTCCTCAACAATTATTCCACAAAATCACTACAAGAACAATTGATATGAATACCGGCCCCATATTTCTGATTCACACACGAAGTTGAACATCTTTTGAAGTGATGAATAAGGATTCCCGCGATGAATTTCAAGAGTCCTAGACCAGTTCGGACGCCATCATCCGCTTCCAATCTCGAACACAAATACAATACCTTCAACAAAAAATACACGTATATCAAGAGGAATTTTGCAGGATTCGAGGACTTGCCTATTGAGCTTAGTGTATGCATACTTTTGCTTCCATTCCATCGTGCATTTAATTACAATCTCTTGCTCGAGTCATCCAATTGTAGATACTGGAAACAAACGATTCTACTCAAATAGCTCAAGATCTGGGAAACTGACGACCGACGACCGACAAGCAAGATTGGATTCAATGGATGTTCATATGAATTCGCCCACCCCCCTCGAGCTTTCCGAATCCTCAAGCCACGCACAAATTAATTTTCAAAATGGCGTCCCCAAATGTTCCCATTGACCCTCATCTGGAAAGAATAGTTTAGGGTGAGAACAAGGGGATAAAATCTGGGGCACGAGTTTCGAGAAGAATACCCGAAAACATCTGTTGTATAATCCCCGTCTCGAAAGCAGAACTCGAGCTGGAAACAGCGCCAGAAGAACACAATGCCGCCAAGACTATTATCAAGATATTGGGGGTGTGCCTAAACTTCAAGTCTCTTTTCAAAGTTCGAAGGTCCATCACAAGTCCATACTTTACACTACAGCTGTATCCTCACCCATCGAAATCTTCTCTTCTTTGCAGTCTCCATCGAATCATATGATCCATCCCCTGCTTCCCCAATTCTTCAACAACAATCAGAATAACGGCAGCTCCCCTTGAGGATAGTACGTGTGTGGGGGCGGGAGCGTAGAAATGACACCACTCGAGGAGTATTCAGCACTACAACTGTTCCGCACCATTGATGGACATTCGGCAGATTCTTGGAAGCAGACACAAAGAGAAGTTACCAAAGATAACACCTACTAAAGCAACCATGTTTTTTACAGAAAATCGAGCAGACTTGACAAGCACGTCTAACGCACCTGCTGGAAAGATCCCTTCGAACACTGCACAAAACCAGATAATGGGAAGCCACCTCGAAAACCAGGGTTTTGGTTCTTCTTTCACAACACAAAACGACATGAATCAAATGCACAACAACCCACAGTTACCCACTGACTCTCGCATCAAGAATGAGCAACACCGACATGGCGACAATCCTTCGACTTACCAATTGGAAGAGCTCATCCAATGACACATCGGGCACTCCTCAAGCCTGCGTTACCACGAAAACCTAGAAAGGACACTTCAAGATCTGCGGTTCTTTCGACCTCGCGCCTCGGAGGCTCAAGCACGTTGTCATTGACCAATACCGTGCCATGCAATACCGTAACTCATACAGATAACAACACAGATCAACCGGAAGATCTCACCACGAATCCCAAGACCGCTAGCTGCCATGAGCTCTCGAAGAACGAGAAGAAAGAAGGTTGGCCGGGAGTATGGCTTGATTTAACACGGCCAGGAAGTCTAGAAGGAGAATTCGAGAGAGAGCCACCACCCTCATGCATGAATATGGCTGCGAGTACAAGCAGAAGGGTCAATCGTGACGAATCCGCCTCCTCGACTAGAATATGATGCGCAGAAATCCGCTCCACATGACAGAAGAAGCTCTCTATCAGGTCAGCAAGAAAATAAAATGGCGTCAACAGTACCTCCAAGGGTTCAAGACCTCGTTGAAAAGCGACTAAGCATTTTTTTGCATGACGAATTGCGGCGATCAACACTCCGCGCTCGCTCTCTCAGTATAACTGTTTCCCAGGGCCGAAGGGCTCGGCCACTTTTCAGAATCTAATCGATTAGATTGAGGTATCTCACCTAACCGAGACTACAGCCTACTTTTTGTGTTGAGTTGATGTATTTGTATTCTACTTGGCTATGGATATATTGGGAGAATGATGTGATTTTATCGCACTTGTAGTAGCTTTAACGTAGAATTTAATGGAATCTATAGTTCAATGAAATACAAGAAATTACAAAGCATGAACCAGGTTAGGAAAAAAGACCTACAAGCATTAATTTGAAATGAGGTAAATGTGCGAGATAGATTAGATATTTGAAGACTGGAAAACACTTGAAACTTCCTTACTCTTAGTGAACCACGTGAAGAACTTGTAGAGCTTGAAAGAGTTCGTAATCCTCCATGTTCCCTAGTTTGAGAGTAGAAATTGCCAGTAGAAGGCTGAAAGGGCTTCTCGCTACCATAAAGTGCATTTTCTTGATGATTCACTGTAGAATAGTGTAAAAGGAGTTTCGTCTAGAAGAAAAGTCTTCCACAACCTAAATCCAATTCGTAACGTAACCGATAGCCATTTCGCACCGCTGACTAGCTCTACCACACGCAGTCCTATCAGTTTCTATATCCGATCCGAGCCGCTGAGAAACAACGTGCCAGATAACAATACAAGAGGAGATCACCGAAGAACTACATTCGCCATGGCCTCTCCCACACATAACTCTCGCACCATTGAATCGGAAAATCCGAATCACACTGATACCAGCGCATCCGCCGAGATGCAGATGCGCGAAGAGGTAGATGGCGTCATCGAATACCCTCAAAAGGGAGCGTTCATCTATATGATCAATCGCCTACAGAGGCAGATTGATCATTTAAGATCCGGAGTTGCTTTAGTTGCTGTTAGGGCGCTTGGAGATCTAGCAGGTGATGTACTTGGCGATCTCGCAGAGATCAATGGTATCGATGAAGATGGCCGTACTAGCATCATCGACATGATCAATGGTTTGCAGCAGGGAATCGACGACCTGAAGTCTATTGTTGCTGCGGCCAAGCATATGCTGGTTGGTGATATTGGAGAGGATGATAAAGAAGAGGATAAGCAGCCTGATAATTCTCGCGGAAATACCTCCGGTGGTAGGGCTGCATCCAACGTCGCAGCTTGGGTCCCCTCAAGGCGTTTTCTGGAACTCAGACAGTATCAGTTGGATTTAGCTGCGGCGAGTGCTATTAATCCAGAGTCATGGGATATTCCTGAGGCTGCTGATGCTTCAACGACCGATCGCTTACAGCAAGCCCAACAATCCTCGAACACTAGATACAATATGAGACCCAGGGCTAAGAGACAAGCTACCGGGGCTGATATGTCCTAGTAAGCTTTGGCGACTTCGCCCAGACTTCCTGCTTCGCCCGCACAATCTAAAATGACAAACGAGAGACGTCGACGTCGTTGTATAGTCGTAGGACGGGGAGTGAATTGGTCATCTTCCTGCGCTCATCTGGAGGCAGGCTTTCCAAAATGGCGGGTAGTACGAGGTTTCTTCTATCTTTTTGGTTTCTTTTGGAGGCGAGCCAAATAAATGTTTCTTAAATGCGCAATATGATACCCGAGGTTGGAGAAAAAAACAGCGAAAAAACTGAACTTCCATGCCTCCGTTCTATTATAAAGATATCAGTGATTGAAAAGCTCTCACTTTTCCATTTTCTTCAACGTAATGTGACAATGCTTCAATTTTGCTTCCGAATAGCCCTGGTAGATCAGGAGATAAAACTGAAATCAGAGAAAATCTGTTGCAGAGGAATCACTCGCAGTTGACGATCTCTATCCTTAGTATTCTAATATCTCTCATCTGAGAGTTGCGTCCCAACCAACCAAGCATTACAACCTCAAACTATATTTTCACACACTCGCGTAAAACCCTCGAGTATTCAAAAGAAACCTTCGTTCACCAGTGGCCCACAATCGTGAAAGGGGAGTATGACACTGATCAAATCATGTTACTTTCAACATGCATTCACATTTCCACTGCTACCCGTGATTTTCTTACTGATTCTGCTTAAAATGGTCATTTGGCTCGTTCTTCTTATAATTTCCGGGGGCGGAGGGGGGTTGCGAGCTATTCCTTCTAGCATTAGAAAGAAAGTTCATAGTTTAGGTTCCGTTTCTTTTTAGTATCCGTCTTCAAGGGAAGTTAAAGGGGGTAGTGAGAGGCGAGAATAGCTGGATTCATCCCTTAATATAATCAAAAGACTTGCCATTACCCCTGTTGTAAAGTTGATTTCTATGAAGGTAAGGGAGTATGAATCTAGCTGTTCAAGCTACTGGAATAGATGCAAAGCTGGAGTTGTAACTAATGGACAGTATGATCTTGCTATAGCTGGTTTTCTTGTTCTTTGAACGTCTGTGACAAAAGGAGTGAAGGCATTTTAGAGCAAAGCTACATGAGGACTATCTTTGTCTTGCAGAGGGAGATTTCCAAGAATCAAGAAGTCCCAATTGATCAGGAATTGATGCTATATTGTGGTGGCCCGAGCTCCTAACCAATTCTAACAACTTGGAAATCACCTCATACATACTTTGTATCATCTACGGTGACCTGTCTCTCCGGTCACCAAAAGGGACCATCAATACATTCCACACAAATTTAAAGATTTAATTTCTTCGTCCTCCCCCTCCCGACAACCTCTCCATGTCCTCCCACATACTGTTCAATCAAGTTTAAAACCACCAAATGGCTATTGTGTATCAATTCATCAAGGCCAGAAGATCAATCCTTCTACTTCAACTCCTTCATTTTATTTTGACCTGACCTACTTCAGCAACGACTTCAAATAACAAACACCATGTTATCCTCCTCCACTTCTTTCCTCAATTCTTCTAACGTGACACTGCTTCTCTGAAGTGGCTTCCAAAACAAAGTAAGACTGCCAAACATAGTGCATCAGGTCAACTGGACTGTTCTCCTCAATCACTTGTTTGCCATGATGGAGTTTTCTGCGAAAAAAAAAGGCTCCAATTTTGAGCTAAGATCGATTCAATTGCTACTATCTCAAAGACAAGAACTACAGAACTCAGACCTCGACTCAACGGCTACCATGTCTGGCCTCCAAACCTATGAGTTACCCTCCAGTCAAGGTCCAGTACCAACCAATTCCAACCGTTCCAAGCTACTCTTTCACAATTCTCTGTCGCAGCACTTCTGCCATGTACTTCGCCAATATCACAACTATCTTCAGCTCTAGAGACCCTTTGCTCTATTTTCTGATTTCAAACTTGGTTCTATTGTCTCGATCTAGAATTCACAACTTTGTGTTTACTAAGCCTTCGATCCTCCGATCTTTGCTCGAAACTACAAGCCTCACCAAGTCTCATTGTGCTCAATTCGAACCTCCCACCTTCGATCTGTCAAATTTCCATTCTCATCTTGAATGAGCGTTGCCACCACACACATTGGAGAAGTTCCATCACTATTGAACACCTCAACATTCAATACCAAATCACCATCTCCAGAGACAGTGTCTTTACACGCAAAAATGCTTTGCTCTCCTATCCAATGGCTGTGCAAAAGGTCTACGCACCGGCCTCAGCGCTCCCTGCTCCTGTCAGGGACATTTCAGCTTTAGTATTGAAGTACTCGGTATTGATCCATAGGCAAATTGAAAGATTTTAACGCTAGCCTTAGCTAGCGATAAGTATCGGAGTAACGCAACGACGCAGCCTACAGACCTCCGGGTGTCATTTTCAGGGTGGGTATCCTATTGTCCAATGCCCCACAATAACAAAATTGACGCAATCGCAGGCTCCCATTTTGAGGTGGTATTTAATCTAAGTTCAGCTTCTCCTGCCGAGATTTTTGAACTTTTATAAAATCACGCTTTCATCTCTCGATCTACGGAACGAGAACTAATTGCCATCCGAACCGTCAACGAGTCAACGACTCAAATTTCAATCAACTACCAAAGATGTCTTCGGCATCGAACTCCTCGGCATCGAACTCCTCAGACGAGGAGATGCCAGACTTCCTCGCGGAAGCAACTCTGGCCCCCGAGGTTCTGGTTNGGTTCTCAGCGAGAACCAGAACCTCGAAGATTTGGTGTTGGCGAGAGTCCGCCTTCGTGAGAAGGACGAAGAGATCCGTCGGTTGAACCAAAAGATCGTAAGTCTGACCAAATCTAGTAGCGGCGAACTACCCCTAGCTTGAAGAGATTACTCATAATTGATTTACAGGACACGCTTGAGGACAAGATCCTCGACAAGGATGACGAGATCCACGATTTGTGGACAGAGACCAAGGAGAAGGGGGCGAAGATTAGGGGAATGGATCGGGCGCTCGCAGAGCAGGAGGAGGAGATCGCTGCTTTGAAAGCAGAGCTTGAGGAGATGAGAGTACGTATATTTCTACTGAGCCCATACTGTTTCTATTGATTGCTTCTCAGCAATTATGGTTCAGGATCAATTGCTAACAGATCAACTGCAGGCGAACCAGGAGGGTGGAGGTACCAAGCGAAGACGGGGTCAATAGGGGAGGGGGGTTTACTAGGCATGAAGGAGGAGCAGTTGGCTCTCTTGAACTTTGATTTACCGTGCGCGGAGAGGGTGGCGCCCTTAATAGCCTAGTACTACCAAGTTTGATTTTCGATTGGGCCCAAGGCCGAGATATTATCCGACCTGGGGAATGGCGGTGGGGGTATCAAAGCCTGATACCAGAGAACGTTAAGACTGGGACGGGAGAATAATTGAATCGTTTGCTGCTTCAAAAACATGCTGTATCTGCTTTCGATTAGTGATTGCTGACATGCCACCATGATGACTCAGTGATTAATAAGGCTTTCCGCTTATTCTCTCGATCTATCTTCGTTTCTGCAAGAGCTCCTCCCTTCAACGAAAGTTGAAGAGATTTAACAATAGTGGGTATGCCCTATAGGTGCTAGCATTACCGTGTATATGTGACAGTCCCTCCCAATAAGCTCTTTCAGGCTTCACCAACAGGCTTACAAGCCTCTAAACAGCTTATAACTCATACTCGAGAACTTATTACTATTGTTCTTTTGTTTCCCGATGAGCTCCCTTTCGAGGATTATTCGGTAAGCTTTTTCTCTTGCAAGTTCTGGCCCCGTTGAGCCATCCCTAGTGAGCTACTCGCGGTTGAGTTCTGATCTTTGTAACTTGGAGGTTCCCGGTGAACCTTTTGTTAAATTAAAAGTATGATATTGTATTATCTATATTTAAATATACTAATAATACTATATAGAAGACATATTTCGAGTTTTTGTTTTAACTTATTCTTAATTAGATTAAAGGAAAGAACGCTTAGATATAAAATCTTGTATAAGAAATGAAATATGTTCGAGCTAGGTTTGTTAATATGAAATCCTAATCCTCTAAACAAAATACTCAATTCCTCCCTCCAACCCTTCACCTATTATATATCCTCAAACCCAAATCACGAGCTCTAGACTCCAGCATCCAGCCTCTTCAAACATTGATCTCTGCCATATTTGTAGTCGAAGGTAGCTCCGCCGGATTCACATCTTTCCGCGAAGATCCATCCGTTTTACCCCTCACTACTGTTATCGAATTCGGCATCGAGTTTGGTAATGAATTGTAAGAACTTCTTGGATTCTGTACCAATGGAATTTCCGACGGCGTGGCCAATTCTGCGAATGTAGATTTTCTTCTTTGCGCGCGTCGATATTTTCGTACGCCACAAAATGCTGCGACGACGAATATGAGGAGGAGGAGGCCAAGACCGACTGCTAGGCCGATTACGGTGGCCGTGCTGGTTTTGGTTGGAGAGGAGGTAGTTTTTTCTTGGGAGATGGCTGAGGTGGATGTTGTTGATGTTGTTGATGAGATTGATGTTGTTGATGAGGTTGATGTTGATTTCGACATTGATGATAGTATTGATGAAGATGAAGAGCTAGAGGAGACGGGAGCTTTAACGTGGAATCCTCTTGAGTAACCCAAAAATGATGTATTTAATGGATTAAGACTGGGATTGTTGTCACTCCGTTCCCATGCTAATTGATGGGTTCCTGCTTCTGGAACGTTGAAGTCGATTTCGTCGAGTGTCGGTGTCCATAAAACGGAATAGTTATAGGCGTAATGATCGTCTTGTGCACTTTTAGTAAAATTATAGTAATGTGTGACTGCATTTAAGAAATTGAGGAGAACTTACTAGCGAGAAGAAAAGGTAGATGTACTGAAACTACTATGTCTCCCTGGAAATCGCTGCGCAAGAGCCATAGATTCAATAGGAAGTTTCCATATTCGCTGGATCTGAAAGTGAGCGGGTTCCATGTAAGGTTAACCGCTGAAGATGCAGTAACATTGATAGGAGTCTCAAATGTCCATACCTGGGCCATTTTTCTGAAAGAAGAAAGACTTTCAAATGTCTAAGAAGTAGGACTACTAGATTCCCGAGAGAAATCTTGCTACAGTGTTACGAGAGAGTAACAACGAAGAAATATATTGAACGTTCAACACATGGAATACAACCAGAAATGTGAGGTATTTGGGACCCTACCAAAAGCAATGCAAGATACTTATCTGGCAACAATGGAAATCCATCAAGCTTCTGAAGCGCTCCTTCATGGAGAGCACAATGCAATTGGCTGTTCTCTTGCGAGCGCATCACATGATCATTCACGTTGCAATCGCCGTATCGGCTTCAGTTACATTCATTGAGGCGAAGTTGTAGGATCTGTTTCATCCCAGGTCCGTCTTACTTAGTGGTTGCTGCAGTTTTTGCCGAATATACTATGTATACCTTCTGGTCATATAAAGGTGGCATATGTATGACCAGCAATGTTGATGAGGTATATACTTCGTAAGCCGAGTTGTATATCTTTGAGTTCTCCAACTCAATTAATATCGATCGATGGATATGTAGTCTTATGTTCCGGCTCGGAAAAACAAGATATGAGCAAGGAGCACCAAACGGCCCGCGCTAACCGAGCCCGCAATTTTACCACACACGACGGCCACACAATCTTACCAGCAATCATGCGCGCCTCAAATCAGGACCATGCCGTCGGGTGATTTTCTCTTTTCTAATTCGCCGTTTGATAACAATATCGCGGTTTTAATAAGATATATGATAGGTGTGATTTGCCTTTGTTCCCCCCCCCNNNNTCCACCCCCCACCTCGGTTAAGCGCTCAGGTACAAAAATGGTTAATCCCTTAAAAGTTAGAAATCCTCATCTTACTTTTAACTCCTGAATATCTAATATCTTAAGATTAAGAAATTCCTCATAACCCCCACCCGTTGGTCATGAATGTTTGTTAGCATATGGAACGAACGTTTCCATTCAGCCTCTCTTCATCCTCCATTTATATATATATAAAAAACCTTTGCTTACTCACCTCCCTTCGCACTACCATCATCATCTTTTCCATCCGTCAAACTCCGTAGATGGAGCCGTAGAGCAAGTCATGGTTGTCTCAAGCTCTCGGCCTTATATTCTTGGCGCTTGCCTCACTCTCACCATCATCCTCCTCCTCTCCCTCCAAACTGGCAAAGAAGCATCCTCGACATCCTCGGCACCCTCAAAATGGTTAGACTACTCGGACAAATCCTATATATCGTCGGGCCATCAAAGCAACCGCAACTATCTCTCGGCTACTTCAGACACGTGGATCAAGCCGGCGGACACGACGTCGGAGATGGGCCGGGCGAGTAATGCCACACTTGGTGTATGTGTTTCATCTTGGCCGTTTCCTTTATTCCATGTACATATCTTGCTAAGACGATCCCCAACCAGTTCGAGAGAGTATTCGTCATAGGGCCGAGAGCACGCGTAGATAGGCGGGATGCGATTGTGTTATCTGCTTCCTTGACAGGTTTCAAAGTGGAGTTTAGAGATGGGGTGAATGCCAACGAGATATCTGATGAGGCCCGGCCGCCGGTATGTAGCATTTACATCTACATCAACACCCCACCAAATACCATACCTAGCTAGAGCTAAGGTTAATGCTTAGACATAGGGGTTCACCTTAAAAGATGGGGCACTGGGTTATTGGCGGGGTCAAATAAACGTAATTCGTAGGTACGTACCTTAATCCGGGACACCAAGCACCTCGTCACCAACGCCCGAAAGCCTATTCCTCCTCCACCTAAGGCGGCGCCTCCCGTTTCCCCTCACGTAACCGATAGCTGCTCGAACAGGAGGACTTGCACATACAATTCTCCTCCCAATTCACCCCCATCTCACACACTTCCATTGTGCTAATCCCTATCCTCACCATGTAGCATAATCGAAGAAAACATCGCCTCAGCATTCGTCATGCAAGACGACGTCGACTGGGACATCCGCCTCCCCACCCAACTCCGCGCATACGCCCAGGGCATCCGACACCTCTCGCACCTCCCCATCTCCAAACCCCAACACTCTCCCTACGGCGACGACTGGGATATCCTCTGGCCCGGCCACTGCGGCGAGCAGCTCCCCTCCACCTTCCGCAAGAACAACCCCGACGAACTCTACCTCATCGAAAACGACCCCACCGTCGCCCCGAAATCCGTTCAATCAGGCTTGAAGGGCCTCGCCGATTATCCCGAAAACACTCGCATCATCCACAAAGTCGGCGCGCCCGCGTGCACCTTTGGCTACGGCATCTCCTACCGCGGAGCCCAAAAGATCCTCCTGGCGCTCGCCGTAAAGGGGGGAGTGAATCTCGCCTTCGATCAAGCCATGGCGTTTCTCTGCCGCGATGCAAACTTAAACATGAAATGCTATTCCGTAGAGCCGCAATTATTCCAGCATCATCGACCGGCGGGAGCGATGAATAAAGATGGCAATGCGAAGGGAACGAGGGAGAAGGGGGTTACGGATATGATTGTTTGGAGCGCGAGATTGAATCTGGAACAGATGGTCATGGGGAGAAAGGACTATCACGTCCAGTGGTGAGGGGCTGTGGCTGCTTATTCTTGTTTGTGGACTTGTAAGGATATCATTCCTTCATCTTTTGTGGCGTTGGGATATCGGTTCATAGCATAAAACCGGCGTGGTTGAAGAGCATTTTCCAGTATATATATAAATGATTGGCATTGACCTCGGGAATCCTAGATATTCGACCAAAGATACATGTATGAATATTTACAGTATCACTCACTCCCGAGATTCCCATACAAGCCTACCCCAAGAATCTCAAACCCACTCATTCACACCCACCCTCATTGCCACTTTTCATTTAGATTCACCTCCCTGCACACTGACCCTGCCTGTAATTTGTTGCCTCTCCAGTATCAGGTCCTCTCTCCATCATCTCTCCGAGTCTCGATCTCTAAAAAGAGGCATGGGAAACGTGACTATGTAGTAAGAGTACCAGCCCACCATCCATCTTTCAAGAAAGCGAAGAAAGAAACCTTGAAAGATATCCCTCCCTCTCCTATGCAACTCAACATACTCAATGTTCTCAATACTCCAATATCCAATACTCCAATATCCAATACTCCAATATCCAATACTCCAATACTCCAATACTCCAATACTCCAATACTCCAATACTCCAATACTCCAATATCCAATACTCCAATATCCAATACTCCAATATCCAATACTCCAATACCCCAATACTCCAGACAACGATCCCACAATATAGATGGAGCTTTCAAACATCAACATCAACATCAACATCAACATCAACATCAACATCAACATCAACATCAACATCAACATCAACATCAACATCAACATCAACATCAACATCTACATCTACATCTACATCTACACACACCCTTCCCAATATCACACCCTTCCCAATATCACACCCTTCCCAATCTTCCAATCTTCCAAATTCAAACTCGAGTAAATACTCACCTACCTACCTACCTACCAACCTACCTACCTAGATAAGTATTCCACACAACCCCAATATCCCTTCCCATCCCTTCCCTTCCAATCCAATCCAATCCAATCTCTTCCCATCCCATCCCATCCCATCCAATCCATTCCCATCCAAACAAAAATCTAAAATCTAAAACCTCACACCTCACACCTATTATAAATTCAATTCCCTGCAATACTCCCTCTCTACAGCATCCATCCATCCATCCATCCATCCCCCTCCCCCAATTCAAAGCCATCACACAAAAACCCTCAAATCAATAAAAAAAAATTCCACTTTCCCAACCCCTATACAGATTA
>NGKI01000005.1:848142-877857 GCA_002162615.1 Myriosclerotinia duriaeana
CCTTCTTCAGCCCCCCGGGCCACTACTAGAACTCGGCGCATTCTTAAAACTTTGGCCGGGGAAAATGTGCAGCGAGAAAATTAGAAATTCACTCGCACTCGCAGCTGCAAACTTGAATCATTTTGACCTACACAACGCTGGTACTCCTGAGATGTCGACGCTAAGATGAAGATTGAGATGACGAGCAGTTATATCTTCCCAAGAGCCGGTGCTTGCACTTGTGTATCAGAACAGCTTCATTTGGGGACAGAATTTCATACATATCATTACCATATCACATCACATCATCTTGCACTCATTAATATAGATGATAATTTTTATTTCACTATGAACAAGAATGCAAGTACTGTCCCCTCTCTCATCTGGCAAACCTCCATACCATTATCGACCGACAACCATTCTGCAAAGGAATAGAAAAATAAAATAACGCAATTGTATCAGAAAAGAAACCGTAAAGCCTCGCCCAATCATAATATCAATCCCCTCCTTCAATTTCACCACCTATTCATCATCGACCAGATTATTCATAGAGCCATCTACCATATTCGTATCAACCACAAGAGAGAAAACCATGACCCATATTGGGAAAAACAAAAGAAAAGTGAGTGCCCAAATAATCCTACAAAAAGAAACTTGTGTGCGTCTGCCAAATAATTAAAACAAAAAGCAGTAATGTAAACGGCAAAAGTGCAAAGATACGAAACACCAGTACTAGCATGAGTAGGGTTTAAATCCTCAGATACAAGTCCAGCTGTTTTATATCGAGTGCGAACGTGCCATCAATACAAGAATATGCGTGTCTGATACAATGTCATCTCCAATATCCGATGAGGGTGTCTATGACAGCCATGCCATACAGATGAAGAAACTATGTCCATGTTAAAAGTCGCGAATATGAGATCCTAGACTGCGGTGTTAACCTAAGACTTGGATTACAAGGTGCTTCAATGTCAACTCATTCGTTTTCGGCTTGAAGTCGCTTGATAGATTCGTGGCGAGCAAGCTCCTTCAAGCAATTAAGGTAGTCCTCATTTCCCAAATGCTCTGGAGACCGATGGTAAGATGGATTAGGACGAACGCGTGAGCGGTTTTCTGGTGTTTTTGGACTGGCGAAGCCTCGGGGTGAAGTAACCAACGAAGATTTACTAGTAGCTGCCAGACTAACCATAGCAGGGGCGAGAGAAGCAGCTGCGGAGCCACGATTTTGAAGAGGGACGATACCTTGAGCATTAGCCGAAGAAACATGAGCAGGTGCAGCAACAGGTGAATGAGTTGCAGGTTGAAGGTTTAGCAAATTCTTCAAGATATGATTCTTTTGTACAGCGCTACAGACGTTCAGTAAACAAGGACCTTTGAATGAATGTATATACATACCTGCTTGTGCTTTTAAGACGATCACCAAAGCTAGATTTGCTCTTTGGAGAGCCGTCTTGGGTCGTCGGAGTGACAATCAAATTCTCCTTCTCATTTCCAGACTGAGTACTTGATGAAATTCGATGCTCTGCACGCCGAGTCCATGATCCAATGCTCTTGTCATCATCGACATCATCTCCATTCATAAAATTTGGTGTGCCGGCACCTGGCTTGATTCTAATTGGCGAGTCGGATGCAAATATACCACCTAAATGTGCAGATGTATGTGGTCGGACATTAGGAGCAGGTTCGGTCTTGAAAGATGTCGACCCTTCAAGTGCATCTGAAGCAAAGATATCACCGAGGTCTTCATGTGTCAATAAAGCAGTACTAGCGGGGCTTGTGACTTGCGTGGATGCTGAAGTATGCGGCTCATTCGAAGCAAAGATAGTACCCAAGTTCTCAGACGTATGTCGACGGATAGTAGAAGGAGCTGGAGCTTGTTCGGCCGCGTAAGAAGATGCTGATGCATTTGGTTCATTCGAAGCAAAAACATCACCAAGATCTTTGTGTGTCAATGAGCGAGTACTAGTTGATCTTGTAACTGGTGTTGGTACTGAGGCATGTGGTTCATTCGAAGCAAAGATAACGCCCAAATCCTCAGAGGTATGCTGACGAACAATGGTAAGGCTTTCAGTCTGTGTAGGCGCATAAGTGGATGTTGTTGTAGCTTCGTCCTCGGATGCGAAAATGTCACCAAGGTCGTTGGAGGTTAAAGGACCAGTACTAGCGGACTGCACGATTTGTCGGTTCGATGAAGTTTGCGAAGTTGAGGGCACATCGGTTTGAAGTTCTTGGACAACTGCAGACTGCTCGTCTGTACCAGAATATTTTTGAGGGGTCTCTGCAAACACATTTGCGAGTATCTCAAGCCCTTGAGCATCATTAGAAATCTTACGAGGTGTCTCAACGGCGTCACCAGATGAATTTCCATAAGCGCCAGTAGCAGACTCATTGAAGAGAGACTGAGTTGTCAAATTTGACGGTGACATGGATCCATCATCTCTCGCCTGGATACCAAGACCATTGTGACTGACAGAGTTACGCATAGGACTGGACCATGGCGAGGCATATTTTGTTGCACCCGACTCGCTGGATACATTGAGGAACATCGATTGACATTTGTTGAGATAATCATCCGTGGTGAAAGCAGATTGATTGCTATGATTACTACGAACAGGCGAAGGATGAATCGGGGTCTGTCTTCCAGCATCAAGTCTTGGAGCCTGACGAGTAAAGCCATGATTTGAAAGACTGTTTGCCGAGTTACCAAAATACTCTTTTTGGGCGAGATACCTCTCGGGATCATAACTTTGAACCTGCACTCGAGCACCTGTACTGTTTGAATTCAAGACTGGACCATAAGATGTCGGTACCATTTGTGTAACAGAGTTTGGGTATGTGTCAGATCTTTGGAAACTTGGCATGGCAGCTTGATGGGTTTGAAATTGTGGGGCAGGCATTGTTTGTGATCTTGGCATGCTGACCATGCTGGAACCAGCGGCGGAGTCTTCCCAACGAGTCTGTGCATTTCCCATTAATCGAGCTAGTCTCTGAGCCGTGTTTTCCGGTGTTGCGGGGGGTGATGTTCGACCTCCCGGACGGGGATCTGTTACTCTAGCGAACTCCTCCCAGTCAGCAGCGCTGAGATCCAAGCGACATCCACGAGGTTGGAATGGCGGTGCCATTGCTGCTGTAGCAGGCAATCGAGAGCCAGGCCCAAGTTTAGCAGTGGTAGCCCGCGGAACAGGAGGAGAATCAGCATTTCGCATGGTGTGTGCTGCTGAGCTTGCATGAGCGACCAAAGGCTCCTGATTGTGCATGATTGTGCTTGCATTAGAGCTAGCGATGACAGGACTGCGAGCCTCGTTATTATTGGATGAAGCATCAAGAGATCCTCCAGCGCCAGCAGATGTTTGAGATGGAGCCTGTTCATTTTGGGCGCTGCGTGATTTGCTGCGCTCAGACTGGAGCAAATTCGTCATTCTCGCGATTTCGCCCATGACAACTTGACGCTGAGTCGCCCAGTAAGGGACTGATTGCAAAGAATGGCGAGAGATATGATCCTCCAGCATCGTGAGGTGATCTCGATGTTGTTGAAGAGTTTGCTCGATGGAAACTAATTGCAATTGTGGCATTGGAGCCATTGAGGCTTGCTGCGTATGACCTTGATGTGGAATCATTGAGAACAATTGGCCATTTGGATGTTGCATCATGGGAACTGGAAAGCTTCCTGGAGGCATTGGAAATGGGACGGGGCCATGCATTGGCTGTGGCAAGTGATGTCCTGGTGGAACACCTAGCATGGGAGGAACAAATGATGGATTGCCCACCAAGCCGGAGGGAAATCCGTTCGGGGGTTGAGGAAAGGCTGAAGCAGGAAAACACATCTGGTTATTGACCATCATATATGGACGATTTGGATCAAATTGACCAGGGTGGGAGACTCTGACTGGCTGTACAGAGTTGGATGAGCTTTCATTGCCGTTGGCGACTTGATGAAGAAGTTGAGTGTGACCCGAGTGACCAAAGTTTTGTCCAGGCATACTTGCTGCACCTTGAGGAAAATAACCGTAGGGTGGTATGAATGAACCAGGGAAGACAGGGTGAAATCCAGGAGGAGGTTGTGCAGCACCAGGAATTAAAGATCCTTGAGAATCGCCTGCAGTGCTACCAGCAGCTCGACTGTGATCAATTTGTTCGGTAGCGTTGCTCTGACGGGGAGACTCGGAAGAATACTTATCACCATTGGGCTCGAATGATGGGGGTGCCATTGCTCGTGTATTTGGGACGATGCGACCACCAGCAGTAACTCTCACGTGGGTTGGAGAAACCACGGCTCTGTAGAATCTTCGAAAATTTTCAGCCTGATGCAAGGCCACACTGGTTGGTGCAGAATGTGGCTGAATTTGATTATCAAAAGTGCGGCGAGATTCAAAGTTGGGATGTTGACGAAGACACCAGCTTCCTTGACTGCGCATTGATTGTGATGAGGAAGAAGAAGATTCTCCACGACGTGTTGTACCTTCAGGGCGCGTGTATTTTCGTTGTTTCAAGAGCGTTGCAGTCAAGCAAGTGTAAGTGTCGGGACTTCGAAATGCTTGCTCTGGAAGGGTGAATATGGCGGCTGCAGAGTTTTTTTGTTTAGTAATGCACACCGGTGAATTGCGTAGGATTGGAAGGAAACTGACCAATATCAGGATGCTTGTTGATGTTGTCGATGACGCAAGCAATGACTGGGAGTGAGCTTTTTAGACCAAGCAACTGATCAATGGAATAGCGATGGGCCTTCATGTTTTTATCTTCAACAAGATTCATCACGAGGATGTGATGGACGACTTGCCGAAAATCGCGGTTGGTATCGGTCTTCAGTCTTTTCTTTTCTCGTACTTGGACACAAATGGGGGTTGAAAGTCAAGGGTTGAGATTGAAGGTATGTTTGCATAAGTATTCTCGATCAATTGGATCTCTGGCGCGGAGGAACAAATCGCAGAATGGAATCGATTGAAGTCGAGTTGTAGAATTGTAGAATTGTAGAGTTGAGTCTTTTGTTTTAGGAGGAATTCGGAAGTTGAACTATTGGTGATTGTATTTGAAATATTCTTTCAAAATCTTAAGCTAAAGGTCAAAGCAGATATATAAGTCAGTGAATGAATATTTTCAAGGTGAATGAATGCTGCCAGGTGGGCAGATGGATGAAATCTCCAAAACCAATCAGCCATCTTGAGAAAAGGTGGGGTAAACAACAAACATCATCTCAGATAGATGGAGATGGTAGCTGGAGGGACCGGGACCTTTGGAAGTTTAGATCTTGTGATTCATGACTGAAATGTCCACGTTAAATTTGATTAATGGTAATCATCTCATCATCTCCCTTGGGGTTATCATCCTCCAAGTTGAGTTGTTGTCTGTCTCATTGACTGTTTTCCAGGTGGCTTTTTGGGCCTGTCGTCCGATGCAAAAAGCCAGACTCTCAGACTCTTCTCTGATCTTGAGCCACTTTCTCTTTCTCTTTCTCTTTCTCAATCTTATCCCAGACCTTGAAACTCTTTCATCAAAATCAAATTGAAGAGAATATCAAACTTACCAGTACAATGTATGGAATTGAGACAAGTCGAAAACAGACACCATTTGTGGAAGGTGAAGATCAAACAGATCTGTTACAAAGCTGGAGATCTGACTTGAACCAAAGTGATTGAAGAGAAATAACGAGACTTTTACAAGGAGCAGCAAGGGAGCAGAGAGGGACTCTGTTGAAGGAGGAATTTGATGATGTGTGAATGAATGGCTTCAATTAGCAGTATTGTTGGAATTGAAGGAAGTGGAGCAGGTGGTGGTGTTGTTATTTGAGGGAAATATATTTTGGGAAGCAGTCACTACCTGGGAATAGGTACTAGGTAGGTACTTTTGCTTGCCCAGGTGCCTCTTTACAGTTCAAATTCAGTAACCGACCGAGAAGAAAGCATGATTGTTAATTTGTAGTTGTTGAAGGATCGGTGATCGGTGATTGGTGATTGGTGATTGGTGATTGGTGATCGAGGGTGGTGTGGTGTAAAGGGATTAAAGAGGAAGGAAGGAGCACAAGCATCCATAAGGATGGCAAGATGGTAAGAGCAAGAATAGCAAAAGAGTAATAAGAGCAGGAGCAAAAGCAAAAGTAAGAGGGAGACTAACAGAAGTAGCTTTAAATTTGAATCAAGACTGTAACAATCAGAAAAACGGTATGAAGGATCTTGGATTTGTAAGATAGCAAGAATCATTCTACATTGGTGTACAAGAGCTCAGAGCTTCCTACTCTGTAGACAGCTAGACAGCTAGACAGCTAGACAACCAGACAACCTTTACAGCTACCATCCTCTGAAAGGAAGGAGACTTATCAATCACGTGCATCTACTTCCATTCTCATTATGATATAATGAAATAGGCTTTCAAGAACAATTTATGCTTCTTATTCTCCCAAAGTTGTACTTGGATGAACATCATGTTGCTCACTGCTTGCTATGCACTGTGCAAAGCAGACAACTTCTCCGGACAACTTCATTCTCTGGAGGCATATCAAGATATATTTCATGGGACCCAATCCAAGTAGACATTACTAGAAATTATTATTACTTTTCACAAGTATTACTTCTTGCAGCGCCTTCATCAAGGAAATATGTTGTTCAATAAGTATTCTTCAAAATGCCTCCTTGGAAATCTTTTTGAGTTTCTAGTGTAGGATTAGATGTGCATTACAACAGGAAGAGAAGGAACGGAAAGGAAGGACGATATAGGTATGAATAGAAGCATTTTGAAAAGAGGTGATGGGTAGTTATCAACCCATAGGGAGTAAGATGTATATCAAAATGGAAAGAACGAAGCTTGATTGAAGTGATGTTGATGACAGAAGCTAGCCGAGATCTTGAGTCTTACTAGTTAAGGACTAGCTGAGCATATTTGTCTCACGTGATCTATCCTATTTTCAACAAACACTTTCATCGATTTTTCATTTCTATTTGACTCTCTGGGTCTCCACCGCACTTACAAGATTGATGTCTAATTTCAGCTGGTCTTTGAGAGCAATTTGCGATCATCTTATCGTTTCGAGGGTTCATTTATTGATGGCGAAATGATTGGCGGAAAGGATTGAAGCAAATTGACTTGCGCAGGTGTAGGTGAATGCTGAGTTCACTAAAAGAGGCAGACGCTAACCGAATTCAGAATCATGTTCCGTCATCAATAACCTCCAGTAGAAGGCGGGCATTGAATAGTTGCAGCATCGATCATGCAAGGCTGAGACATTTCCTTTCCATACTTACTCAGTGGCACTGCCTCATTTCTCAACATTGTATCCGAAAATCTCCTATCTGATCTGTCATTTGCTTGCTATCTTCTGGTGAAGATCTTTGAGCCCTGGGAGAAAAATACATGAGAAGTCACACGCTTGGAGAGATTCGAGATACTGAACTTGTGCGATTTATTATACCCCAAGAATTTGTCCTACACACTTTTTCCACCTCCGACTTTGCTAGATTTAAATGTCTTTGATCCCATAACACTATCTACACACGTTAATATGATGAATATTGACGATAGACGAGAGAGATGTTGCAGATTGGACCGCACCAATCCTGTACAAAATACCATAATTTCAGTTCCAACTTTTCCATTTCACTGACCACTTGAGACCGCCACCATTTGTATACAAAGGTCATCAAACCAACGCACTCTCATAACCAAGTAAAGCAAAAACCGTCATAGGCTAACTAAAATTCAGAAGGAACGACGGAAAATGGAAGAGGCAATGAATTCATCCTCTGTCTGTCCGTTCAGCCATCCTTCTGTGTTGGTACAGCTGGCTCTTGGGGAATTTGAGCCACAAAATCGTCGGTTGCCGTGAGGTTGCTGACCGTTGGCTCCATAGACGTTGGAAACTCGGAGTGCTGTGGCTCCTTCACTACCCAACCGCAGTCAAAATCGCTCAAGGCAACTATCTCCATCAACGTATAAAAGAGGCTTCCATCCTTGAATTGAGGTACAAAAACCTCTCTCGACATCTTGAATTCGGATGCTGGAATGATCGTCTCATCATCCCTACCGTCTGCCTAGTTGGTGTTAGCATGTATAGGTTCACAGCTGTCCACTGGCATACCAAACAATGTGCGCAGGGCGCATTGTTTACCCACACCCAGTGAGGACAATTGTACGTCAACCAATATTTGCATCGGAACTTGCGGTACCCTCCTCCAGATCCACTCATGCTGTCAATGATGATGGTGCTACCCGCTGGTAGCAGAGCGCTTTGATGGACGCGGTGAAGCGCCAGGTGGGTGCTTGAATGTTGATCTGAGTGCTCAGTATGAACGCTCAACCTGCGAATGAGGCTTGATGATGATCGAGCTAGGGGAGAGCAGAGTAAAGATTCGGCCTTCTGAAATGATAAAGGACGGAAAAGTCGAGATATATATTCTGTATCGAGAAATCTAAGAACGCTGGATAGCGCCAGGGAAATTCCGAGACTACCAATTCCTTAACACCTCCAATGCGAAATATATGGAACAAAATGGCGTATCTGCTCTCTAAAATTCTTATGAAAGTGTCGATAGGAGGTCCGGCGGTGCAGATTTGTCGAGACGCATGTAGCCTCTTCCATAAATGAGTCTCATGCAGACCTCACGGCTTCGGAACGCAGCAAAGATGGAACCCGTTAGCACCTGCAGCCAGCCGAAATGATGCCCATTCATGTAATAACGTGGCTTCGAATTCATCATGGTGGCACTCATAACATTCAAAAACCAACTTATGATCCTCACACCATGAATCGTTCGAAGTTCAAAGTCAGAATGTTGATTCCATACAACAGAAAATGTCGATTAAGATCAAACCCCACTTTTATAAAGAATATCATTTTTGGCACGGAATCCTTCTTGATATATTTAAGCAGCTAATCTCGAATACTGACCATTTCTGGTTGACTGTACATCCGCGGTCACTTGTTGAATGGTCACTGGCAAACGATGTGACATTTCACCTGTCAACCTTGCAGAAGCGCACGGCTCCTGCAGCTAAGGTAATGCAAGTCTCACTGGCCCACTTGCAGCATTTGTATACAAGTCTTCTATCCCGATTCTTGCTACGTATATCTGCTTCTCCCATCTCTTACGAATGTTGCACCGAAATCAAGCGGCGATTGTGCCCACCTCCGACCGATGAATTTCAATTTATATTCACAAAACACAGCATGCGCAATTAAGATGGAAGATGGAACCAGCTGCATTGCCAATATACTCTTTTCTGACATATGAATGCAGAGTATGGCTTCTACTCTGGATATCTATCTATTTCTGCATTGTGCTAGGATGCTCGGGTCGCTAGCGGAGGCGTCTCGGGTCAGCTTCCACGCTTCCTGCCCGCCCTTGTGCAGTAACAGGGATGGTGATGATACTTTATTTAGTAGCCGTTGTACATGAGCCGCTTTGGATCGTCAGCCCCGTGGAGAGGCAAACATTGAATCACAGTTCCGTCGAATCCGAGTAATTACACGTTTTGAACAGCGAACATTCAGTGCTTCAAATGAGTCCACCTCCTCTATATTGAGCCTCGTTATTTCTTCAACAAAAATCAAATTTTAGACTGTCAAGAGTCTTTTGTGCACGCAGTTCATAAAAAAGAGGGGTTTCCAGCTCGGAGCCGCCAAAACCATCATGGTGTTCCTACAGCCGTCAGTGCCTTGGTCAATATCTCCCTTGACCTTGTTTCCTTATATTCACACCCACATATTCGCGACGAATAGTTAAGCAGAAATTCTCGCCTGCCAATAAATCATAGTTCCGTAGCCTTGTGTGATACAAGCCTATAATTATGTTGTGCCACATTTCACTATTTTCACGAGATTTTGGTGCCATTATCCAATGTGGTCTCCTTCAATCACAAGCTAATCGATTCTCTGATTCGGCACCACTGAAATGGCTGAACAAAGTGGCCTGAATGCAGATAAACTGATGTAAAATTGAGTGTCTGCAGTGCGAATATCCCCTTTTGCTTTCCTACATACAGCACAAGGATCAGTGGCAAGACTTCAGTGTCTAATCGTCAAGCTGCTTCACCGAATCACCATCCAACGAGTTAAAGCCCAAGCTTCATGACTGTCGTCATCGAGATCGGAATGACATTCAGCCATTGGGCGTTTCTATTATGGTGATATTCTAGTGAAACCTATACTACGAAGATGATATATTGATAAAACATGCAGAACACAGTTGCTCAATTCGTCGAATTGCATTGAAAAGATGATATTCTAACACTTGTAAACTGATATATCATGATTCTCCATGCAGGTTTTGGCTTCACCACAGGGAGAGCATTGACATCTGCCGTGTCGAGATTTTTGGTTGTTCAACCTGATTTATTTTCGGTTTACTTACAAAAATCTGAATTGTTGACTCGAGGCAGATTACACGGCGGCTGCCGTGTCTTCAACTACCACGATCCATATTATAGATTATTGCCAATTACCGAGATATCGGTGAAGTTTTGAACTACGTAGGTAACTATGTACCTTTGAAAATAATGACATCCGGAAAGAATCAAGCTCAATCTTCCGGTCTGTTGATCCTACGCATTCAGGATGGAAGTGTCACGGTACGATGCATGTTTAGTATGGCTTACAAATAGTCCTGTATGATTTGCATACATTTGCAGGCTCAATGTACGATTAGCTAAAACTCCGCACGATCAATTTGCATTGCCCAATGTACGATCAGATTCTGCAAATGGTCATCCTACCATCAGCTGCACAACTTCCACACCAAACAATTCTTCAGCCTATCTCGAGTCTGTGTCGATGCCGCTAGCTAAGCACGGTTTCTCGGAACTGCTTCCTCCTAGTAGTTGCCGTTGTTCGATGGCCTTTCAATATGCAAGCAACCCTACGGAAAGAAGCTTTAAGCGGACCTAAGCTGTCGCCGAGACCAACTTGAAGGAGTTTGCTTCATAGTATACCAGATACAGCACTATCATGAAGATCTTAAGCGCACAATGACATAAGGATAGACCGTCAAGTCGGACTTTTCATGTTCTGGATATTGCTATGTCGACCGACAGCTTTTGGATTTCCGGCCTCGTCTCAACCATATTGCTATCTCTCCAGCGATCTTATCAAATTTATCAAACCATATTATGGGATGTTCAGGTAGTCGTTGCACAAACCATCCACAATGAATATTTGTTTCTACGGAGCTTGCGCATCATCTCGCAGAACATCATGTGTAAGTGCAACTTCCCATTCGATACTGCCAGTGTCTAGCTACCTTTCTCCTTTTGAGGAACATTCTAGACTCTTCACTAAAGCAACAAAACCAGACATTGGAATGATTCCTGGAAGTCTATAGCAGAAGATACCAGCCTTGTCCATGGTTCTGAATTTTCGCGTTTGGATAGCACCACGGGCCACACTATCAAAGCCGGGTAGCATCACCTTCCACAAGTCTGATAATTATCTCTTTTTATCATGCTTTCGCTATAGTCACCAGCTTACAAACTCGTTTATGCAAGTCAAGAACCCTAATTTTGAGTTATTCTCTCAAGATGTCAATCTCCTCGTTGCCTGCCGGTCCCAACATCTGTCTAGAAATGTTCTCGGGATCTTCCGCGCCACTTCAAGTGCAAACAAGGAAACTTCTCAAGGGCCTTAATAGCCTAAATGCATAATGCAGGGACACACGTGTTCGACCATATTTCTGATCAACAAGGCTATGGACTTCAATTTGATTTGAGACTTGAAAGCCTTGTCGCATCATGCTTTTCTGTACTTATTACTTCGTCAGGTCCTGGTTAAGTTACAGTACTGGTTTCGTTTGTGTTGGAATCCAAAACATGGCCATCGATTGTTTACAGCTTTTGAACTTCAAACACCACATTTCTTTCCCGAAACAATGGACCAGCCGAAATGCTTTAGGGCCGCTTGCATGCTTATAATGATGCAACTAGGCGGCGCGGCGCGCCTTATGCAAAAATTTTGCGGATGTCCCCATTGGTTGAAGATGCATATCTTCAACAATGGACCCAATTCTTAGTGGGCCATTCCTTTGGAACTCGCTGCAAGAGAGAGGAAGGCATTCCCAACAACGGAAGATGCCGAATTGCGGGGGATTGAAGATCTATTTGCTTCCGACCGATATTCATTTCTGTGCAAGCTCATTCTTGACTTTTTTTTTAATAGAGAAAACTACAACTTCGCGTCCAATGTCTCGTAATCACAAGCCCCAATGCATCATCTGTGGCTCGAATTTATTTGCCAACGATTGCATCCTAGCACCTCAATACCAAATTCTATGTTGCTAATGACTGTTGTGGTTCCTTGATACCAGATACTTTGCTCAAATTTTCTGGTGTCGAGGCCATGCACTGGCACCGTGACTCCACTCACATGTGACCACTGGAACATACCGAAATTGGGTCTTTTTCTGCATGAATACGATATTTGGTACTGCTCTGCCTCAGATGTTGTCTAAATGTAATATATGAGTGCATCATCAGCCATCACCCACATTCAGAACTGCATCTTACCTACGAGGTGATTCCTTACTCACTGCTTGAGTATTTTTGGGGCACTTCAATAGGGGCTTCTCATCTTGAAACATGAGCCATCTCAATGCAAAAAGTACCCAAGTGCAAATAGCCAGTATGACTGTGCCACCTCCCTCTCCATTCAACATAGTCCCATAGTCCCCAGACCTACGTCGCATATTCCACGATGGTAACTGATCACGAAGATGAAAACTATACACATTTTCCTCTGCATATATACGAGCGTCAACACCCTACACCATGGAGCCACGTTGTGTCGTAGTTTGTTGGTCGATGACTTGAAGCCGGAAAGTAACCAACATGTACTATGGATTCGAAATCTGGTATCTACTTTCCAGCGTCATGCGACTTTCTGTCCAATGGAGTTCCGAGGTACGCGTCTCTATACTTCCTATGTACTCACGACGCTTCATGCATCACGCCACATCCCACCCCAGTCCACCGCACTAGATGCAGGTTTGACACCTCATCTTTCTTCACTGATCCTCTGATCCGATTGGAAATATCGTACCAGTTAAAGCTGCGGAAATGTACATGTAAGGTTGAGGATTTTGCAGGCAAGTGCCGTTACCAGATTGCATTTCAGGACTAGGTCACCCATGCATCAGTTCTCCCATCAATTCTTATCAATACATCTGCTTCCCGATATTATTCTCAGCAAACCGCCTCCCCCCCCCCAAATATCTTCACAGAACGCCTCTCCAATACAATATCAGCTGCATTATCTTCTCCTTTGCGTTTTTATTTTATTTTACACTGGCTCATCTGTACGCACTCTTTCACATCCATGCATTCTTTATTCCTACTCTTCCGTCCCCGGCCCTTCTGTTCTTTGATCACGTTTGCCCTTTTCGTATTATTCATTTGTTCTTATACCCAGTTCTTCCTCCATGCATTGCACTCAGTCCTTATAGCCGGAATTCTTTGGCCGCGTCTCTCTCGAGTGATACGAGCATCGTATCGAATCGGATGTCCCAGCCGCTTTCGAGATATCTCTAGCCATCATACTTCTTTAGCCTGACAGTGAGCATGATTTCTCGGATCACTTGTTTATTTGAAATTCGAAAGGTAAACCAAGGTTTTCCCTTTTCTGGAATATTGAAAGGTATGCAAATGCGGTCTTATCCGGCCCGGCCGATCTCTTCGTCAACCACCATGCAAGAAGCAAAGCTTCCTGCATTTCCTGCAGATAAGCAGGAAGCTAGGTCTCGGTTTCTCGATCTCTCACTCCCGGAATTCTGCCCAGACACTAACCTCCTTGCTTTGGTATGCGGACCTTCCCTTCGGCTTGCGATATCAGCATCCGGAATTCTTGGCCGTCGCATGTCGCATGCACCCTGCGACGTGCGTGACCGCATCAACCAACCAACCGTTCCTTCCTCCCCTCAAGCTATTCCTTCGCCTCCCTCGAGCATCTTTGGGCATTTCGGCTACGTCATCACGGCTTTCTCATACCTATATTGTATTTGAAACCCTGATTATCGGATCTTCGTCCCTGCATATCCCTCACCACCCAATTTTCAAGAACCCTACGTGACATTCCTCTGCTTCTCTAAAAAAAAAATCCTCCCCCGACAACCTTTCTTACCGCGGTAAATACACCTTGGGTATCTCAATGATATTTATTATATCCAAAGTCATCCACCCATCCATCCATCATATCCAAACTCACTCTCACTCTCACCCTCGCATCCCATCCCGTCGCGCTAATACCGTACACGAAATGCATCACTTGTTTAGAGAATATAGTTAGTTCTATATCCCGGCTTGATTCGGGTGTGCTCTTGTGACTTACTTTAAAGTATTTCCTTGGCGATATCGTTCGTATCTGAGAAGTTGGTATTGATGTTTTGGGGGCTCTTGCTTGGTATGGTAGGGTATGTATGGTACTGTATACCCAGTATGTGAATTCTGTGGATGGATGCGATGGGAACGCGGGATAGCTGGGGGGGGGGTTTCTTTCTTTCAGTCAGTCGGTTAGTCGGTTAGCCAGTTACTAAGAAGCTCGAGCGCGGGGAATTTCATATCGAGTGATGTGGAAGGAAGGATTTGGACTTTACTTTTTGTTGGTATGTTGATGTATGCACTTCCTACTCTGCACACTCTGCACTGCAGAAGCAAGGGCATGCATGCATGGATGCTAGAGAGTGCTGTGTAATATATATATATATATATGTGTGTGTGTGTGTGTGTATGCACGCGTACTCAGTGTACAGTATACACGATGCCTTTATCATCTACCCTTCCCCCCCATCCCGATTCCATTTTTCCCCCCCTGCTTCTCTGCTTCCTTATTCCATCGTCTTCCTTTCTCCCTTTCTCCTTTTCCCTCTTCTCTCTCTCTTCTCTTTTATTCCCTTCTCATTTCGCCACCAGCCAGCGAGCAACTCCCCCCTCCCCCCTTTCCCTAGCCCAGCCCCCCAAAAATATCCATTTATATAAATAACATCTTACCCATACATTACCCATACATTACCTATACTAAGCACATCCATACCATAAAAAGTTCAGTTAGAACCCTCTCACCAAATCCAAAACATCACACCCTTATCACACCTATCACCCTTATCACACTCATCCCCCTTATCACCCTCATCTACCATTCCTCCCCAATCGAACGCATGCATGACTACACTACTAGATCATGCTATATCATACTAGATCATACTAGATCATACTAGATCATTCCAGATCATCCTAGATCAAGCTATAACTCGTACGAAATTAAGAATTAAGCTTATTCTTATTCCTATTCCTATTAAAGATCCAGATCCCTCAAAACTTCGTCATCGCAGCACGCATGGAGCTGTGGAGCTGAAGACATTAGAAAGAAAATAGATACATTACTAAACTAAAACCAGCCAGTGTGAACAATTCAAATGAATATTGTATCATAGGTACTAATATATATAATTATTCACACAACCAACTCGTGCAAATAAATTCATTCCAGAAGCGAGAGTGTGGGTAACACAGTGTAGTGTATGTAGTGTAGTGTGGCAAAGATCTTGATAATTCCCATCCACTCTTCATTGCTTTCCATGATCTATCTATGCCAAATCTAATAATAAGTATGAGGACATGTCCCGTTTCGCTTCGCTTGCACCTCCCTTCCACCTCCCTTCTAATTACCCCGCCCTCCCAGTCTAATATTTTCAATAAAGTGATCATTTTTCCACAGGTGTTAAAGTCTTCGCTGAGAGCTCAATCTGCGCTCCAAGAAAACCACCGCCCCTCGTAATCTTCATCTTCATCTTCATCTTAAAAGCTATACACAAAGCACCCAACTCCCCCAATGCATTTGAAAATGAGTGCTTTTCTCTTCACGCCGCTTTGCTGGTGGGAATGGATGACTAGAACATAATTGATGCTCTAGGGGTAAGATTCGACGTCAACGAACGTGCTGTGTACGTAGTGCCGTGGTTCAACCCCCCAACATTTATCTCCCACCCTTCATAGCCTGCTTCCTCTTGATTTTTTCCTGTGCCCGCTTCAACGCCGTTTTGATTTCTCCCTCTCCAAACGTGGGGAGATCGTAGTATGTTGGCGCAATGTCCTGTTTTGTGTTAGTTGTGTTTTTCAATCATAAAAGGGCCGCGTGAGCTGGGATTGAGGGAATGAGCGACGGCAGTAAAAGAAGAGTATTCAATGAAAAAAATGTATAAACTTACCAGTAACCACTCCGGTCGAATGGCTGTAACACTTCTCACGTAATTTTTAGTCGTGAGCACAAACTCATTATACAGAATCCACTCAGCATCCTGTTTTAGCACCGTACTTGGATGCAACAAGACACTCTGATTATCCTTAACCGTTTTGTATGTCTTGCCCGTCGCTTCTTTCTTCGCAACTTGCATGAAGAACCCTGCTACGAGTGCGCGTCGGATATTGGTATAGTAAGATTTATCATTGAAGTCTGTAGAGACGAGATCGAGTTCAGACTTTTCCATAATACGTTTTAGTTGTTGGCGGACGTTGTCGGCTGATTGAAGTGCTCGGAGAGATAGGAAATGTTCATGACACCATCTTTTGGGATCGGCTTGGGCACGTTCACCTTTGAAGGCATGGTAGACGTTAAGCATGGTCAGGTGATCTCCGTCGGGGTGGGCGAAGAGTTCTTTCATTTCATCGGCACGTTTTCTGGCCGAAGCGGGACGAACGAAAATTTGAGGAACCGAGAGTAGGGCGGTAAGGGAGAGAATTTCGTTGGAGCAGTAGAACTCTGGGGAGGATATGAGCATTACGGCGAAAGCTGGATCAAGAGGGAATTCCGAGGCAAGTTTTCCAAGTTGTGTGAGATTTCCATCGTCATCGAGACAGGCGAGGTAGTTTAGCTCCTCGAGTGCTCGCATTAGGGTCTCTGGAGCCGGAGGATCCATGAGATCGAAATGTACCAAATCGTCAATGCCAAGTTTCTTCAATTCCAAGACAGTGTTTGCCAAATTCGATCGAAGAATTTCAGGGTATGTTTGTTCGATAAGTTCCTTTTTGAAGGCTGCCTCAGTGTATAATCTGAAACATTTACCAGGTCTCGTACGACCAGCACGACCAGCTCGCTGTTGCGCTGATGCTTTGGAGATAGGCGACACGAGCAGGGATTCGACTCGAATTCTAGGATTGTAGACCTTCTGCTTACTAAAGCCAGGATCAACCACGTACACGATACCATCAATTGTCAAAGAGGTTTCTGCGATATTGGTTCCAACGATAACTTTTCGTCCTGGACGTCCACCAGGCCTCAATGGTTGTGGTGCTGGCTCAAAAATTCTCTGTTGTTGCGCCGGTGGTAATGTACCGTAAAGTGGATATACTTTTAATGGGCCTGCATCTGCTTCCCTAATCATTTCATCTGCCTCTAAAGATATCTTTCGGCACGCATCTTCAATCTCCTCTTCACCGGTCAAGAACAACAAGATATCTCCCTCGGCTTCCGTGGCGTGAATCTGCAAAACTGTTCTAAGCGCAGCCTCAACATAGTCTCTTTCTGGCTCTGGTGTGTAGAAGATCTCGACTGGATGTGTTCGTCCGGGTACTGCTAAAAGTGGAGCATTGTTGAAGTATTTCTGGAACTTTTGCGCATCAAGTGTAGCGGACATGATAACAATCTTGAGATCTGGTCGTCTAATTGCCACCTCCTTCAACAAACCCATCAAGATATCTGTAGCCAAAGTACGTTCGTGAGCTTCATCAAGAATGATGCAGCTATACCTCGTCAAATTGTGATCATGCATAGCCTCTCTCAGCAGCATACCATCAGTCATATATTTAAGTATAGTCTTCGAACTCGTGACATCCTCAAAACGAATGCTGTATCCAACTTCATCTCCCAATTTGACATCCATTTCGTTGGCTACACGCTGAGCTACTGACATAGCTGCTACTCGACGAGGTTGTGTACACGCGACAAGCTTGCCACTGAGGTGGGGGAGGTCATCGTAGAGGACGAATTGAGGAATCTGTGTTGTTTTACCAGAACCTGTTTCACCGACGAAGACCAGGATTTGAGTCTTTTGGAACATGTCAAGGAACTCCTGTCTGTGAAGCAATTAGCAGCTGATAGATAACTTTTTGGACAACTTAGAGGTCTCACCTTTGCTTGTGAACAGGCAAATCTCTTCTGGTCTTTAAGATATTGAAATATTGTTTGGAAAGAGGGTTTCCATTGAAAGGGTTCGAAGGTCCATCTTCAGCTTCATGCGCTTGTGCAGCTGTTGTTTGATGGCGTTTGAATTTCGCAAGTCCAGATCCAGCACCATTCGAACCATTGCCCCAGCCATTACTTCCATCCTCGTACATATGCGCCAAATACGGATTCGCCTTAGGATCCATATCGTCGGTTCTTGGACGCTTTGCTCGGGACATTTCTGGTTCTTCTGGACGACGGTCAGCCATTGTTGAAAGCTGATTAAGGATATTAAGGATTGTTTGTTGTTGATTTTACTTTTTCAAGATTTGCGCACAAGGCTGATGATACTTCGCAAAAATATTGTATAGAAAAAGTTATCGATAATGCTTTAGGACTGTACATAGCGCTAGGCTTATTGAAGTCACCGCCTTTGGCCCTGAAGCTATTACATAAGCGAAACGACCATCATACTTAAGATCACGAACCTCGAACGAAGGTCACAACCTTTTACATAGTAGCCATCACAGGATAATCAAATTTTATCCCCCCCAAAAAAGAAAAAGAAATCATGGCTGCACCATCTCCAGATCCCACCATGGACCTCGTTCCTATTAAACAAGAAGAAGATGCAGCTGAGAATGATGCGCCAGCACCCGAACCCAAGCTTCCAACCAAAAAAGATATCTCACTTAAAGAGTTCCTGGGGAAGATGGATGATTATGCTCCAATCGTAAGACTTGCTTGTTTTGCACTGTATCTCAATTTCATTATCTAACCCTTGTTCGTAGATTCCTGATGCTGTGACCAACTATTACCTCACGAAAGCTGGTCTTCCACCCCCACCACAAACAGATGCGCGTTTAGCCCGTTTACTTGCGCTTGCGACTCAAAAGTTCATCGCTGATATCGCGGCCGATGCTTATCAATATTCTCGCATTCGATCGTCAAATTCATCGAGTGCCAACAATCCTATGGGGAATTTAGGCGCTGCAGCTGGCTTTCCAATTCCAGGTCAGCAACCTGCTGGCACGACAGGAGGCAAAGATCAACAGGGACGTGGAGGCCCTCTCGGTATTCAAAGACCTGGTTATGGTGGTGGTGGGCAAGGTGGAAGTCAGAACCGAACGATTCTCACCATGGAGGACTTGGGTATGGCAGTAGGAGAATATGGCGTTAATGTAAAGCGCGGGGAGTTCTATCGCTGAACTCACAATATCATAAGGCATAATTGGTCAGGGTGGGGGGTTAAATGGCGTTACGGATCATCGGGGGTCATAAAGAAGGTATAAGGGTCTACGGAGACCGACACATCACGAAATTGTATAACAATTATATATTTCAGGTACAGAGATCAGCCAGAAATATATCTCATTTCATATATCTTTTGCTTGATTTATAAGGACGTGCACTATCTGGGCGCTGTCTTGTAGTCGCTACCGATTTCATTGACCTTGCGAAGACTTCAAAAGGCATAGAGCGAGTCCCATTGCCTCTGCCGTAGCAATGGTTCCCATCCAGCAAAGGTTTAATAGTCTTTGACAAGGGCGTCCAGCAAAGTAGGCTCTCATGTCCGTTTTTTGGAAGTCATCGATCCTCATCAACTCATATGACACCCAACATACATCACAATGTACATTCTCCCCAAGCCCAAAGACTCTCTCTCAACCCAAGACGTCATAGCATTCCATGCAGTACATCCCCCCCACCCCTAACATCTACTTATTCTTACTTTGCTTGTACGTAAATCGTTTTCTTGTCCTGCCCACCAAATTAGCCCCTCATTCCCTTCATCCAGATCTTCACCACCCACGTCGAGAATTCTCCCAACTTATGTCCCACCATATCCTCCGTGATCGTCACCTCATTATAAACCTTCCCGTTATGAATCTCAAACCTCAAGCCCACAAAGTTAGGCAGAATAGTTGCAGATCTTGCTTGGGTTCTAATCGCCGGTGTCCGTACACCTGGTACTGGTTTGACAATGGGGAGACTATTTTGGATGTATTAGAGCAGGTTAGAGAATCTGTCGGGGGATGTCTTACGGAACGATGACGGGACCTGAAGAATCTTTGTTAGTTTTATGTGATTGGTAATAGAGGTATGGAACTAAACGTACCTTTCCACACGGACCGCGCAAGAAGAACTCTGCTAGGAAACATTGTGTGCTGTTGAATTGATATCAAATTATCTCGTCGCCAGTTACGGCAGACGTTTGTCGTTTGTCGTCTGTTAAATTTCTACCTAGGTAAGGTTAACCTATTCAGGGATAAAACACGCTAATCCAGATCGCGTCTCCCCAAATGCTGAAGGCAACCAGAATCTTTATATTTAGGTGCCAACGCGAATTTGAGACTATCATTCTATGGACAATCGATTTTCTCGTGTTTTCAATATTTTTGATCTTCATTCGAGTAGTTGACAAGTCTGCGATAAGTTAGCATAACCATAACCTTCCTGGTCAGCCCACGACGGAGCAAACAAAGAGGCCAAGATGCCGACTTTTACAGGTATACATTCTTTTAGAGTTGCAGAAGAAGCCTTACTTACTTCTTTATAGCGGCAGATACCATCCGGATACTGATTGCCACGGACAGCCATGTGGGATATGCAGAGAATGATGCTGTGCGCAAGGACGACAGCTGGAGAAGTTTCGATGAAGTTATGCGTCTTGCAAAAGATCGGGATGTAGACATGGTCCTCCTCGCCGGCGATCTCTTTCACTACAGTCAACCTTCCCGAAAAGCCATGTATCAAGTCATGCGATCTCTACGGATGAACTGTCTCGGAGAGAAACCCTGCGAGTTGGAATTATTGAGCGATGCAAACGACATTTTTGATGGTTCATTCAATCATGTCAATTATGAGGATCCGGATATCAATGTTGCCATACCGGTATTCTCTATTCATGGGAATCATGATGATCCGGCCGGGGATGGAAATTACTGTGCTTTGGATTTACTTCAAGCTTCCGGATTGGTCAATTACTTTGGTCGAACGCCTGAAGCTGATCGCATTCAAATCAAACCAGTACTTTTGCAGAAAGGTCAAACTAAATTGGCTTTATATGGCATGAGTAATGTGAGAGACGAGCGTCTTCATCGTACATTCAGAGATGGTCATGTTAAGTTCTTCAAGCCCGGAGTACAACAAAAGGATTGGTTCAACATCATGGCAGTTCACCAGAATCACCACGCCCACAGTATGTATTTAATTCCCAAGTTTTGCTGTCTTTAACATCTAAAATTACACCCCAATATAAAATCCTACTTTTCCTCGTCTTCACACAAATCTTTATGTTTTAACTCATATTTATTACCTCAATTTGCTCCAATTGTATTATTAATATATAGACGATACTGACTCTCCAATCTTCAACAGCTGAAACTTCATATTTACCAGAGAACTTTCTTCCTGAGTTCCTAGATCTAGTAGTCTGGGGTCACGAGCATGAATGTCTTATTGACCCAACTTATAACCCCGAAACTTCCTTCCACGTCATGCAACCCGGATCTTCAGTAGCGACATCTCTAGTCCCTGGTGAAGCCCGCCCAAAACATGTTGCCATCGCCAGTATCACCGGTCGAGAATTCAAAATCGAAAAGATCCGTCTCAAGTCCGTTCGACCCTTCATAACCAAAGAAGTCATTCTCGCTACCGACAAGCGAACCAAACATCTCGCCAAAGTAAAGGATAACCGCACCAAACTCACCAAAGAACTCATTACCATCGTAGATGAACTCATACACCAAGCACGCGCCGAATGGATATCCCTCCAAGACGAACCAGAAGAAGAGCTCGAAGACATCCCCCTTCCCCTTGTTCGCCTCAAAGTCGAATTCACCCCACCAGAAGGCGGAAAATTCGACTGTGAAAACCCCCAACGTTTCTCCAGCCGCTTCATCAACCGCGTAGCAAACATAAAAGACGTAATCCAATACCACCGCAAAAAAGCATCCACAACCCGTAAATCCGCAACCGAAATCGATCTTCCAGAAGAAGGTACCCTCGCCCAAGTAGCCGGATTCGATGACGTAAAAGTCGAACTTCTAGTTAAAGAATTCCTCGAAAAACAGTCTCTTCAAGTCCTTCCTACCACCCCTTTCGGCGATGCCGTAGGTCAATTTGTCGATAAAGATGATCGCCACGCGATGGAAATCTTCGTACAAAAGTCACTCAAAGCACAAGTAGAAGAACTCATCAAACAAGCCAACGGCGCAGATAACGATGTCGAAGATGAGGACGATTATCTCAATGCAGCCATGGAAAAATTTCGTGCCCAGCAAGAAGCCCTCGCTGCCCGATCAGGAATCAAATCTAAAAAGCCAGTCAAAAAACTCAAACCTAAACCCAGACCGGCAAATTTCGATTCAGACGTCGAAGGAGAATGGGGTGACAAAGTCGAACATTGTGAAACAGATCATGGTGAGGACAAAGACGATGATAGCGATGACGCACCACCTGCACCACCGCCCAAACGCGGAAATGGAAAAAATACAAGTGGATTCATCATCAGCGATGACGATTCCGACGATCCCTTCGCAGAAGATGAACCCAAGCCCGCTGCTAAAAAAGCACCAGCTAAACGTGCTCCCGCCAAAAAACCCGCAGCTCCCAAGAAAGCCCCCGCCAAAGCCACCACCACCCGAGGAAGAAAAAAGGCACCAGAGCCCGAACCAAGTGATGACGAAGATGAAGATGTGGTGATGGAAGAAGCAGCTCCTGTTGCGAAGGCAAAGAGTCAACCAAAGAGAGCGGCTGCTGCGAGAGGGAGACAGACCCAGACACAGACGCAGTTGAATTTTTCACAGGCGAGTCAGGGGGTCGGGAGGAAGAAGATGGTGGTGGAGTTGAGTGATGATGAGATTAGTGAGGATGATGATGATGCCTTTCAACCGATGAGTGCGGTTAGTTCGGGGAAGGGGAGACGGAGGTGAGCTTGTTTTTGTACATGTGGTTTTGCAGATGCGCGGGCTGAAAGAAGATGAATGATGAAGGAAGGAGTCGTTGATGACGATTTGATTTGCGGATTACATATTCTTGTTTGATGATACGAGGGATGAAGAATGATATGATATATCAGAGCAGGGAGAGCGGGAAAATATTGCTCATATTACGAAGTCACGGATTGTATGAAATGAATTTAATTCCATTTCAAGGTTATATGGGTGGGTATTGGCTCACATGGGTTTGTTTGGGTTGGGTATATGTTGCTTTATACTACGAGCTAGGTAATATAGCATGGATGAATGGCATCGCATCGCATCGCATCGCATCGCATAGTAACTTACAAAGATTTCACTTTAGCATTGCAAAAAGAAAATAAGTAAACTTATAGTTAGATAGTTAGATAGATAGATAGATAGATAGGTAGATAGATATTATAAATAGCTACTTTCAATATTCAACATATCAATAAACGATACCATTACAGTGATTAGTAATATTATATTATACTACCATTACTAACCACTAATCCCAACCAACTCCAAAATTAACAAGCTCCAAAATCAATCCAACATCTATCTACATTCATATCCAAAATCTACAATAATCCTCACAGCAAATCAGCAAATCAGCAAGTTACGCAGTTGGCCCTGCAATTAATTGTATCAGAGAAATCCAAACCCAAATCCAAGAACTACAAATTATTTTGTCAAGACCTTTTGCAATATACTTATTTACGTTACTAGAAGGTTTCAGGGGAAATAGGTAATATAGCATACAGAAATGTGTTATACGAGAATATCCATGTCAATAGCGACTTAGCCAGTATCCATTTCTCAAACCTAGAAAGAAATCATAATCGTAACCAGTTCGCGCACTCCCAAGAAAGAACGTCATAGATCAACTATATCCCCAATATCCCCAATATCCCAATAGAAGCAAAAGAAAGAGGATCCATTTTCTGATAGTAGCCAAACAATCATTCCCACGCTTGACTAAACTCCAACCTCTCCAACCTCTCCAACCTCTCCAACCTCTCCAACCTCTCCAACCTCTCCAACATCTCCAACATCTCCAACCCCACCCCCAACTTCCCACCCCCTCAAAAACTCAAGCACATCTCCATGCTCCTCCATCTCCGCAGCCTCGATTGCCGAAGGATAATATCTTCCCTCAATACCCTCTTTATAAGCAAGTATCGAATGAGCAGTTGCAAACCCCTGGTCAATCTTAGCACCAGATTTGAGCAGCAGTTTCACAATTTCCAAATCTCCTCTGGCAGCAGCAATAACGAGGGGCGAGGGTTGTTCCTTTCCATCGGCATCAAATGGCGTAATCTGAGCGCCATTATCAATCAATAATTGGACGATCGATTTGGTGGAGAGTGCTGAAGCACAGAACAGAGGTGTCCCAAGCCCTGTGATCATATTCACATCGGCTCCATCGTTTATCAAAATTTCGACAGCTTTCTGACTTTCAGAAATTATTCCTCCAATCAAAGGTCCTGAAATTTCAACATTTCTACTATGTTGATCCCCCGGATGTCTGTCTGCCCAAGTACCTCGCCCTTCGATTTCGAGCCTACCGGAAGGACTACCCCAGCAAATGGTTGCCCTGCCTTTGTTGATATCATGAGGCTCATTCATTAAAAGTTCTAAGGATCCTGTATTGGAGTATACGGCTGCCAATACTATTGGTGATGCTTCTCCATCGAGGACTAGCCCAGAAGGACGTGGATGATTAAGTATCAGCTGAACTAAAGCAGCTGGATCAGAACTGCCCTTTACGTAGTCAGCCAGCAGGCGTTCCACATATACACAAGGCAGCGGTTCTGTTTTCGATAAGAGTAACTTTAAAATTATAGCAGCAGGACCCGGCTTGTCGGTCTGTGTGTACCTCAAATGTCCATAAGGGTCGGAGAGAGAGTCCAAGGAGCTTGTGAGTGTGCTAGTTTGATTTAATTTTTTTCTAATTTTGAACGAATAGGTTGGTTTGGCACCCAAGGTTAGCAACAATTCCACGAGTTCAACGCTCCGGACCCTTACAGCCACGCATAATGCCGACTCAAGGTAACCTTCCAATAGTGGATACATCATTGAATCGAGCAACATTTGAACAAATTCAGGCGTGGAATCGACTGCCTCATCTAGTGCTGTCATCCGCAAACAGAATGGCCCGTCATGCCTTTGATCTGCTACGAATTTCAAAAGGTATTTGAAGATCGAGGGATCGCCCATGTGCGTTGCTATTGTAAGTGGAACACCTTTATTCTTTGTGCCGTGACTGGCATCGGCACCGCTCTGGACTAGTAGTTCCACCTGATTCAACGTTTAGCATGGGATGAGTTTGACTAGAGTACAGCTTGAACCTACCATACTACCGCTTCTATTCAAGATAGCAAGCATTAGTGCTGTATAACTGCCGTTGCATGCCTCCAATTTTTCTTTGCTGAAATCTTGACCAGAAATAATATATTTACCGGCTTCGTAAAGATTGAAGTATGAAGTTACCATTAGAGGTGTTGTGGAAATACCCAAAAAGTCTCGGGGGCAAACATTGCAGCAAGTTTTATCGTAGACCCCGATCTTGCAATCCCACTTCATATTATGAAGCCAAAATCTGCGCCGATTCGAGTGAGAACACAATTTGACAATGTCAGCATGATTAAAAAAAGATGACGCACACTTATAATGTGCAATCCAGTAAGTTGAAGAGTATTCCATAAAACGAGAGAACCTTGCCGTTACGGCCGTTTCTGGAGATTCATAACGCCTATCTCGAAAAGCGTAACGCCTATCGAAAAAAGCGTTAAAATCATCAAGAAAGAGAAAGGAAATGCAGGCTTTGGCTAAAACTCCCTGAGATACGTCTGGTGAGAGACAGTGGTTCCAGAGACCACACTTTCTTTTTTGCGTTATTGTCTCGATGAGGAATTCCTTGGCTGTCTGGTGTATGAGATATACTTTTGAATCCACAATGTGGATGAAGAGGCCACAAAGGGTTCTGAGGATATCCGGATACTTATCGCGGTCTTCAAGTGGAATGTTTTCAAAGGCGTGCGTTCCAGTGTAATCAACATTAATGTGCATAGCAACGTTTATCTCCTCGGTATGTAGAGGGCGCTCTGCTCCGACAACGATGTGGAGGAGTTTTTCGGTACTTGACTTGTCTGGACTTTTGTTCAGTATCGCCTCATATCTGGCATTGAAAATATAGTTAGCTCCGATTTTATATACGACGAGCAACACATTATACTCACGCGTTTACCACACTGTCAGGTAGTTGATCTAGTACTATATCAAAATTCTCCTGACGGCCAGTCGTTCCCGTTTTAGTCTCGATGCTGTCCCAGATTAGGTACAACCACAGATAGGTTTTATTCTGCATGTCTTGCAGTCGTTTGATAAGATATAGTTTGGTACTATCGCTCAACTTGGATAGTCGAGCAACTTTGTATTCTATGACCATATTTATATCACTTGATATCGCCCCAGATTCCTCTTCGCCTGCAATTCGGAGAAATGAACACCTCGAATCGATTGTAAGTTCCTCAAATATATGATGTATTTTGGGGTAAGGTCGGCTCGTGACTGAAAATTTGATATGACACTGGGCTTGCCCAGACACTAGTTTAGACATTTTCCTAACGAAGTAATCTCGGGAATCGTCGTCACATTCGTCCAGGGCATCAATTACACAAACAATTTCTCCGGCAGTCGGATCCTGTGAAATAGCTTCCAGAATGATCCACATCCGTTCAGCTATATTGCAGAGCTCTTTGCCGTCCATGGTCCAGATTTCCATGGCATGCTTCAAAAGGTGTTTAGTAGGCTCAGATGAAAAGATCTGGTGGAGTAACGCCGCGACGGCCCTAGTTGGACTACGCTGATCTGGGGATATGTCCTTGAAGAAGTAATAACAAATGACAGTGTTCTCAGAGGCAGCCACCAGTTTATCGTCAACGAAAGCTTTGGACAGAACTGATTTCCCACATCCTGGATCAGCAGAAATCCAGAGCAATGCTGGCCCTCTCCCCTGTTGCCAATCGATGAACGTTGAATTTCTAATTAGCCATTCGCATGTGCCTGATACTCGTTCAGGGGTGAGGCTTTTCTGTTTCTCATACATATTATCCGAACGAAAGTTCTGGAGGCATTGCATTTCTTCTGTGGTTCGTTCGCGCTGTAAACTTTCTTCTCTCAATTTATTAACAGCCTGGTATGTTTGCTTTGTGCATTGAAGGATTTCCGAGCTGCATTTTAGTCAGCGCACCAGGCTCGTTATATATATAAGGACTCAAAAACTTGCCCGATAGTATAAAGCTCTGCTAATTTGCTTTTGCATTCCTCTGATAGCTTACTGCATCGATCACTGTCAATAGCCTTGGCTAATCCCCAACATTGAGTTTCAATGTCCAAAACATCTTGGTGCATACTTTTCCACTTATCAGCTTGGAAAACTTTGCGAAAATAAGCCTTGATTTTTGAGCGACTCAGTTGGCACACAACTTCAGCTTGGAACTTGAGTATCTTGGTATATAATTCGACAACTCCGCTAGACAATGTATTTTGTGTGCGAGGTACTGTAGGGTTTGAAACTTCGATTGCACAAATTTTTTCCACATGACTATACTTATGGATGAGGAAAGGCAGTTCCTCAAGACCTTTACGGCAAGCTTCGTCCTGTTGGGAAGGATTAAGAAGTAGCTAGACTTATGTTAGAAGGCGATGAGCATCGAAGATTACGAAAGGAAGAAATAGACAAGCTAGAAGGCAAGCTTGAGGAATAGGAAAACGTACAGGAAGAAATAGACAGACACCTGCCCAGGCCACTCCTGCATGGGGTTCGGCACTAACGACGGATCCCACAAAGTCCTTGGCCAAGCCTACAATTTGGACTGCCTTCTCAAGAATCTTGTCCACTCTACCACTTGAAGAATTCATGGACTCGATGCTATTTTGGCACACTGCTAGAAGCATCGCTGCATTCTCTAAGGAATTCATGGTCTTGTCGAGATTACTTTCGTCGCGATTATTCTCGTCGCTTTCTCTTGCTTCCTGCTGTATAATACGTGAATATTCTTCATACTAGATTGGTAAAGTTAGCAAAATTAGCTGACTGACAGAGCTATGCGATCTGTACCAAGCAGATCTATACAAGAGGGCATTGGATTTACTTGCCAATTCTGGATCTTCGGACTTGAGTTTCTCTGAAGCTTGGGACCAGAAGCTACCCCCATGTGAAGAATTTAATTGTTCTGAGACATTCGTTAAGGGCTCTTGGATTGAACAGTCAAGATCATCATGTGCAAGGAATTTCGCCTGTTTGCCAGCAGCTTCTTTGTCATTCTGTATTGCAGATTCAGCACCATCATCGATAGATGATCCTCCTGGACTCGCTGTGTCGGTTCTGAGCTCGGTCTGAGAAGGTTCGTGAAGATGTCCAAAACGACGGCCAAAGCATGCTTTGATCAAGCTGAAGCCCCGTTTGAATCGCTCGACGATAGGCATGACTGCTGGTTTCTATGAAATTCAAAGACAGGCAGTCAGCAATAACCAGAGAAAAAAATGGAAGCTGTTCCCCTTAAAGAAGATCCAAACAGAAGAGAAGACAACTCCAACAAGGCTCCCCCGTACCACTCACCCCTCCCTCACACTCACCGGCTCGCCGCATCCATAAGCTTCCACCACATATACACCACATACTTCTTGCCACCCCAATTTTAACCCAATCCTCTCACCGACTCCAAACCCATCAATCTAAATCGAGCGCGAAGCGCTTGTAAGATGCATAGACATGACATGAATAGGATACCCGCAGCAGAAAATTTCGTGCGACGAGTATTTCTCGTAAAAGAGCATGGCTTGTATTCTATCGACACCTCCAAGAAGCACGCAGATAGCACAACAGCTTCCTCCAAGCAGCTCACCACCCACTGTTTAATTATGAGCAAAAATCAAATCCATAATCCCATACCCATACCCAACATCCAAGCCAAACATCAATCCCCAAATGACTCCCACTCATTCATTTCCTCAGTCTAATTGAGCTCTAATTGAGCACTTGAGAAGTTGCGTAGCATTTTCTGAGAAGTTACTGTGATCATTCGATCAGCAGTGGATAATCCCCGAATAACAATTCGACGAGAAAGATGCAGGCAGTGTGGACATGATGAAAAAACTCGAGTCAATTATGTGCCATCAAAATTCCTGCCTCTTCGAGATGACTGTGTTTCGGAGCGCAAGCGTAGAAAACATAAGGCGTCGGATTTCTCCGTAACTTTTTCTATAGCGTGAATGAAGTCATGTGTTGTATTCTTGTAACCCAGGAATCCAGTTGTGTGTAGATCACGTGATTTACAACAAAGAATGAAATTTCTTTATTACTAGCTTTGTTAATTAATATATTCTTGTTATATACAAGTATACTGTTTTTCTAATATAAAGTTATAAAAAATAAGATTTAATTAAATATATATTTGCTTAATAAACTTTTGTTTTAATATTCTAATTAGTTATTATTCAAATCTAAAAAATAATTTAAGTATTTTCTTTTTAATATTTATTTAAATCAATATTATTAATATACTATTATACTATTATATTATTATACTATTATACTATTATACTATTATACTATTATACTATTATACTATTATACTATTA
>NGKI01000005.1:915653-931120 GCA_002162615.1 Myriosclerotinia duriaeana
CGCCTCGATGGCGCAGCGGTAGAATTTATCATTCTCGAGAATGATATCCGCCTTTCTACTTAGCATTGTCAGGGCTTCGATTACGGACAGTGACATGTCTTGTATGTTATAGTACACATACGGATGTGGGTCATTGGGGTTCGAGAGCGTCGCGCTCTTGAGCTTTTGATGTTTTGGGGAGTGGGGAGTTGGGAGGTTGGATTTTTTGGTGGTGAGGTTCGCTTAGGGATATTTTTTGTGGGGCGAGAGAGAGAGGAGAGGGGATGAGAGTGTGGGAAAGCGAGTGGATTCGAATGGATTTTAGGTAGAGTTGGTTGTGACTATTTCTTTTGTACCTAGGTGCTTTTTGATTGTTGATCGTAAGGGGGACGATCACTGACTGTATGTGCAAAGTCAAAATTGAAAGCCGTCATAATTCTTCAAGTCTGGTTTTCATTGTTAAATCAGCTGGCTTGCTTTCTTTAGTTCCTCGAAATCCGTTTGGTAAAAAGGTAATTTAATTTGTATTGAACAGAGGTCGTCTCTTTCGATCTAAGAGGAGCGAGGCTTCCTAGCACTTCTTATTAATACACGATCAGTATTCTCATTAGTCATATATATGATATATCCATCTACCTGTAAAAACACATGCACCTAGTAATTAGTAATTGCTGGGTATATTTGCACCGCGAATTATAATGTTATGATATTATGATGCAGTGAGAGGAGACAGGAGAGACTTTATCGCTAGAACAAGCACAACACAGGAGGATTTATCGGCTTGTTGGAAAACCATATGAATCAGATCATTTTCTTCAAGGCCTGTGTTTTAAGAGTACCAGTTATAGGATGAGTAGCTAGCGAGTTCATCAAAGGCGATACGATACGTATCTACATATTCTGCTCCATCTGCTCTTCACCGTGTCATCTACATTCATTTCCTTTCCCATATGATGCCTGCTTTGCAGTAGAAGAATCGAAAGAATGGTGGAGATTTTTAGAAGTTCCATGCATTTCAATCTTGGAACGTCATCTCGTATCGTATCGCTGAGTTGCTGATGGTGATGAGTAGTCTCTCTTTTTTTCTCGGTAAAAGCATGGGGTTGTGGTAATAGTATGTATAGGTATGACTTTGAGATTCGGATGGTGTAATAAAATGTGTGGGTTGGGAAGACTTTGCAAACATTGCTGGATATCATGTCTTTGCTTGAGCATCTTGTTGGATGGTAAGTAGAGGAAAGTGGCTATTGGGCTAGTTGTTGCGGAGAACTAAGTATGACTTTGCAAGTGACCCCGGATTTTCTTTATCCGCAGCCTTGATAGGGAGGTTGGCTGGTCGGTACTTGGATTTGGGAGGGGCTGTGGATATGAGTACTGTACTGTACTGCGATGGTTAGTGAGAGTATAATCCGGTATCATGCGATAGTGATGTATACAATCTTGATAAGTTCCAAAATATGTTCGAGTCGAGAAAGATAACAGAGGGATCTTTGATTCCTTATCAGTACAGGTACAGTATCACTCTAATAGTCGGCTCTCCATGAATCGGACATCTAGTTCTCAATCGGGGAAAGCGGTTGTCTCGCGCAAGTCGTTGTTTCTCTAGCAATTTTAGTGCAAAATAAGGCAAATGGAAAATTTCTATGAAAGAGTCCATATTTTTTCATTCTTAATCCATCAATTTGAAAGATGATTTTTCAAATCTTATATAATCAAATAGCCATAATAATCTTGAATCTAATAATGTGAAAGTTATTATGTTAGCTTGAAAATTTGTAAAGTTATTAATACATTTATAGCTAGAGGGACATTCGCTTGTATGGCGCTTTCCCCGATTAAGAACCCAACGGCCGATTTATGGAGAGCCGACTATTACATGATGAAGTCGTTCGGCTCTTGATCATGCATTTCATAATCATGTACAGTACACTAACACTGGAAAGAAGCTAAAATGGGAGAGAAAGATGATTCGAGATTGGAAGAGCGAGAAAGCATATAATGGCACCAGGCCTTCGGGTTCCAGTATCTATCTCTTGTTGCGCATCTAGTGTGCGGCAATTCGGGGTTTCCGGAGCCTGGTAGTAGTTTGATGAATGATTTGACATACTCACAGTCCCATCCTCATCCGACCGATCCGTGGAGTCTACAGTTATTTGTTTTGGGAGATCTAGGAAGTGTGGGAGGGGAAATTCAAACTTCTTCCCGTTCCTTACGAATTTTGGAAATGTAGATTAGAGTCTCTCTCGCTGTCTATTTACCGGTAGCATACAATCCCAAGTTTACTATTATCATCTGGGTAGTTGGGTGAGAGGTCGAAGGCTTTGAGGGTGATTCTAGGCTGTTGTAGGGTTTTCTGTTGCACATATAGTCTAGAAGCTAAAGATAGGACAAGATGCATGATTCTAGAGTGGCCAATCAGCCAGTCAGTGAGCTATCAGTTAACTCTTTAGTCCTAACTGGTTTGTTGATGATATGTTATTGTTATTGTTGATTTGTTGGGTAAGCTAATCAGCAACTTATGACTTTGAGTTTTTAAAACCCTAATTTTCTTAGCTAAATCAACTAATTACTTGTTGGGATGTAACTTTGTTGATTCGCTAAAGGTGTTTTGAAAGTTTAGTCTGCTGACTTAGCTTAATAGCTACTAGTCAACTTTGCCAGTTAGCTGACTGGTTGGCCACTCTGTATGATTCAGATGCCTCCTCACCGAATACCTCTCATGTCCATCGCCCGGCTATCCCAAATCCCGATGTTCACGAAAGATTTGAAATATTATGAACTACAGTGATCTTCAAATATGTCGTGCATCTAGTGAGGGGCAACCCTTCGATATATTTGTGTAGTCGATAAGCTATCAATCTTATCAGACTACGAAACACATACTATGTTCTTAGTGCAGCAGAGTGGCGAGACAAGGGAACAGTTGTATGTCTTAGAAAGTGGATTTCTAATCAAAGACCAAATGGGTACTGTGAATAGTTCCTGCTATGATGGCGGAGAACTCCCAGAGTGGAGCCTATTGGGGGTCAGTTCATTTGTTTGGATATGCGTAAGGTGGATGTACGGATGAAGACTTGGGAGGAGACGAGGGTGTTACCTATCTTTTGGGGGGGCAAACCGGCAACCTGTGAGGAAACATTGAGACAAAACAAACATATCCTTCATCAAAATAAAAACATCCTCGAGAGCAAAAGGCGATCTGGTTATATGGCGTGGTAGAATAGGTGTCAAATGAGCTGCGTTGTGTAGATGATATCAAGGTATATGAAGGCGTCGGCTTTCTTAAAGAATATCACGCCTTCTTAAGAAAACATTCTGTTTGGTGTTATTGGCTGGAAATGCTTCATTTGTGATTTGAGCCAACTGAAACTAAGCAGATTGTTTTGTGGGCGGTAGGAGGAGAAATTTGAATTATGCTAACCCGATTCTCATGTACTTTTGAGATCATCGCTTCGGGTCTAAGGAGATTCGTTTGAATCGGACTTCTGGGATATAACATAATAGTTGGGACTAGGGGGTTTATTATTAGATCACCACACTAGTGGACAGAGGGTACTTAAGGAACCATTTCTCCTGAAAGATTTCTTCTTCATCTCTTCAACATCTTTTTCACACCTTTCAATATTTTCTCCTTTTATACTCCATCTTCGACACATCTTCAGCATACCATTTAGACATACCATTTAGACATACCATTTAGACATACCATTTAGACATACCATTTCGATATACCATCTTCGCCATCTCGACAAGTCCGACCTCTTCGGAGTGTGACTATAAATATTTAACAATACCATCTTCGACACCATCTTCGCCATCTCGACAAGTCCGACCTCTTCGGAGTGTGACTATAAATATTTAACAATACCATCTTCGACACCATCTTCGCCATCTCGACAAGTCCGACCTCTTCCTCACTCCTTATTTAGCCACATATCACTAACTGCGACATTAGGAAACATCACGAATCTGGAAACCTCGCACCGTCGAGATCCTCCCTCGGGAGAAACCGGGAGAAGTGAGGGAAACCTTCTAAAGCCCGGAAAACCACTGTGAAATTATTGAATTAAGACTATTTTAGTCTAATTTGCCACTATTTGTCTCACCTTCCTAACGGAAGATCACATTTGTAGTTAGACCTTCGGGAATAGCACTCAAGTGGAATCGGGAGAAGCAAACGAAAGCCCGACCGGGGGAACCCGATCCCCCAAATGAAATTGCAAGTGCAAGTTGATGGGGAAAACCGGAGAGGAAGTTAAAGCCGGATCCAACTAATTTGCCACTATTTGTCTCACCTTCCTAACGGAAGATCACATTTGTAGTTAGACCTTCGGGAATAGCACTCAAGTGGAATCGGGAGAAGCAAACGAAAGCCCGACCGGGGGAACCCGATCCCCCAAATGAAATTGCAAGTGCAAGTTGATGGGGAAAACCGGAGAGGTAGTTAAAGCCGGAACCAACTTTTGCTTGTGTTTTTTTTTTCTTTCTGTTCTGCTGCACACTCTAACTCTTTACATATAGACCTTCTAGCTAATTTACTGCTCTCGACTGTCTTCCTGCTTGAGCTATCCTCCTACAGTCTGGATCATAACCCCTTCTTGATTTTGTCCTCTAGTGTCGTATATGGGCTTGGATAGTTGAATTTGACTGAAATTTTTGGGTTGGGAATCAGAGATTGTTGAGATTGAGCTATCAGATAATGGGAATTCATGTTGAGGAGATATTGGATTGATGGATTACTTGACATTCTGGATGGAGTCTAGATATTCGAAATATAATGTTATAAAGAAATGAACTATACACAATCAAATTGATGCATCATCGCTAAGTGACTCTTGTGTAATGAGTGAGACAGCATATAAGAGTTAACCGACGCCAGAACTATAGATTCAGAACGTACTCGATACGATGGCGATACCATTTTCCGCACTCCATATCCCACTAAATGGCGCGCTTGCTGCTAGATTGACACGGCTTATGAATACGCAGTTCGATGACACTGAAATTTCTCGATGGTCTGTTGATTCACATTGCATTTAGTTCATTTTCACAGTTAGAATCAGCGAAAAGCACAACATCATCGTCTCTACATCATTCTAAAGTTTCAAAGTAGTCTAGTTGTTGATAACTACTTTTAAGACAACTTTGGCGAGACGGGTCTGAATGAGTTTGTCTTACATGATTCATGAATAGATTCTTCAAACGTGACACACTTGAAAGTCTCTCCCTCGAACTCACTTGTTTGCATATTCGAGTTCAATTGCACTCATGCCTGAGTAGCCACTCCTTTTTTTTTTAAAAAAAAGTGAGATGGTATGGTACTATTATTGGTTTTTTAGTTCATACTAAGGCCCGAGTTTCATCAAAATGGGTCTGTCTATAAATGTGGCCACGAATTACGGAATTCGAGACTGGGAATGTGTATTTGGTAGATATATTCCTGTAGCACAACCGTACTTTTCATTGTACTATTTATCTTTTAATTACACTCACGAATGCCACCTCGATGGTTTTTCTCCCACCCCTTTTCGTAACTTCCATTCGAAAGTACCGTGACAACACGTGACCATCCATTCCCTCACCCCTTCCCCATGCATCTCGCATCACGCCATACCGGCTATACGACCTTGAACTTAGGTCCAGCATTTCGTAAAAACTCCTACTTTGTCAATCACACGGCCCACTGCGATGCCGGCGCGTGAAGCTCTGTTTAGACCCGAGATCTCCTTTCTGATCACGTCATTTTGACTCCCACCCTCCCAGATCAACACAAGACTACTTCAGAGATCTCTTATCCTAGTATCTTGATAGGCTTTAAGCTATTATCAGGCTTGTGCTCAAGCTTACCACAGTCTACTGAGTATAGATACAAGATTTAATTATCGATTGGGATTACTGTATTAATAAGTACCTTTTGGCGTCTAATTTAGTCGAAAAGCGAAATTGTTGAACCAAATGAGCGACTAAAGCGTGAATTTAGAGCTAAATTAGGAGATTGTCTAGAATTAGTCTTGGTTATCCAACTATTTCCTCTCTTGTGGTACCTGCTTCGTGACGACTACCCCAGTAGGAAATCAACTAAGAAATCAACCATTTTCATCGCGCTTACTTCATTAGCTCCATCTCTTATCATCTTATCAACACTCTCGAAAGCCTTTGAATTAGCGTTGCGATTGTTGATGAAGATTTCGACTTTTGCTTCTAACCAGATAGCAAATTTGGTTCTACCGAACCTGGAAGCTGGGTAACATCAACATGGCAGGCACAATCATGGAGCCCGAGCCCTCTACACTATTTCCTGAGTCATTCGAGAAGCTGTAGCGTCTTAGAAGTGGCACGAATAACCCAAGTAAAGATATCTCAATTCTCCCGCCTAGAACCTAGTACAGAACCCAGCAGGCTCTCACACAGTAAATTTCATCATACCATTCTTTCCTTGCATGCTGCATGCATCATTTCGAGCACTGTTGATCAACAGATCTTTAAAAATTCAATTAATGAGCAGGTTTCCCTCCGATTTACATGATGTATAGCGCACAAAATACGCTAAAATGACAAATTCTGAGATTTGTGTTGCAGGTCAGGTGTGCAGTTTATAGCGTTAAAATGATAAGAAAAAAGTTGAATAGTAAGAAGTTACGATGGTTGATGATCGGAACATCTTCGAAGGGGAAAAGGGGTAAGAGCGACTCGGAATACGCTACGTTGGGAAATTATCGAAGTACTAATCGAGAGCTAAAATATCTTCAATCGCGCCATAATCAAAAGTTATGAACGATTACTGGGTGTATTTCCATGGTATCAAATGACACTTGGATTAGAAAAAATTAGCGTTTTGGTTTAGTTTTTAGGAAATAGTTCGTTTCTCGGCTCGGATAGGGGGGATGCCGGGATCCGAAAGTCTAATATGTCATGTGATGTGGGGATGAAAATGGGGTGGGGGTGCGGGGGAGAATGGGTTAGACCTTTCAATCTAGGTAATCTTAGACCATAAATCATCTGAGCTAGGGTTTTAAGCTTGGAGCTTGGAGCGTGGAAGAGGTTTTTCGTATGCTATGGGTCTGGGATTTGGAGTTAGACGCGACTAGAGATTGAGCAGTGAACTTTTCCATGTTGATATCTGTATGGTGGTATCAGTAAGCACTGTCGTTTGCTCTTGCCAAATCATCAAGGTTGCCGAAACTTGAATGTCAAGTGTGATGCTGGCAAACCCTTAGAACCTGCATACGAGGTCCTTGTGCATTATAGATTCATAGATTCATAGATTCATAAATTCTTCCCTTTGCACGTATATTGAATGACGCAAATTACATCTATAGAAGAATGTTGATGAGAAGCACGGATCTTTTTAGTCTTTCCAAACTAACCATGCATGAGTCCTCCTAATGTGGTTCCAATTTCCTAACTTAAGTCATGAGAACCCGACGCCACATCAACACAATCTCGATTTCTTTATCTCTCCTTTCCCAAATGGTTTTAGTGATATGAGCCGACTAAGCTACTTACGTATTGCTATTCTAGCTTGAAGATTGTTGATACAATTTAGACTTCCATCTATGCGAAATCCATCCTTCACTTGCTTAATAGTTGGGTTGAGTCAGTGTTTATACTATTTAACACTTAGGATTACAAATGTTGGAACCATTACTCGGTATTATAGTAAAAGAATAACTGGGTTTGAGTTCGTCTAGTCATCAACAAATTCGAATCGGGGTGCTGTTTAGTGTAACTTCTGATGTGCAATTCCGTTACTTTTCGACCGATACTAGGACTGACTTATGTCTTTTCTAGTTCAAATGAAAAACTATATAAACAGCCACATTTCCTCTCCAATTCCTGCTTTCTTTCTCCTCAGCATCGATATATTCTATATATTTACTTATACAAATTTTTATTTGTTATTATCTATAAAGTATCTATATACAATATATTTTCCCACATATTCTTTAGTATACAATGCCTTCATCACGTCGTCAACTTTGCCGTTCTTCGGTAGTAGAAGACAATATTACTCCAGCCCCTTCCCAAATCCCCGGTGGACGAAGTCTTTCGGAAGCAGACATTACCTTAGGCAGTATTGCCACTCTGTCACGGCTTCGAGTCGGACAGAAGACTCCTAAGATACGCTGTTTAAAGACTGGGAAAAACATCAATCCCGGCGCGTTCAATCACCCAGTTGTTATTCTCGCGATATCTAGACAGGATAACAAGGAAGCTACGGCTCTTTGCTGTCAGATATCCGGGAATAGCAATCCCATCGCGTCGGAGGCTCCAAGTTTCATTCCGATTTCCTCAATGACTCTTGGTCGTGAGTATTCGTGCGTTCCAATTATTAGGAACGAGGCAGTGTTAGAGGATAGAGCGATGTTTAAAAAGTGTTATATCTTGACCGGACATGGTAAGTCCCCCCTTGAATCCCAACTTTCCATTATACGTTCAATAGGATTTGCAAGTGGTCTTAAGCGGTCTTCTCCTCTCAATGTTAGCAATATGCTAACATCATCTACAGTATTTGACATTCCGCTGTCATTCCTCTCGACCTGGGGAGCCCGGAAAGAAAGCTTCAGTACCCGTCTGTGCTCCACCTCGTACAATATTTTGTTGAAGTCCCTAGGACTTCACAAATGGAGTTGCAGACAAAAGTTTCTTTCCACTCCCTCCCTTCTTGCTGGCGAACGGGATGAAATACTAAGGCTGGACCTTGGTAAATCTTTACCTAAAAAGAACTTCCCATTCTAAAGCATGAGGGGTGGTCGAAGGAAGTACTTGGTTGTGGAAGGGCGAAACATCCCATGACACCAAATCGAATGATCTACGAGTCATTACTCTGTGGTCAGCCCAGACAATTATAATCTCGCTGCAGTCTGGCTTGGCAAACTAGCACTGTGGTGGGACGTCGGGTCATTGAGGTGTCTGCTGTAGCGGCGCCTTGAAGACTCGATACTTTTGCATCTCCTTCAGGGGATATGTGAAACACAGTATTTACTGGCTCTAGCAAAGTTGAGGACTATCTCAAAGTTCTTCTATTTACGCCGGTGTTACCATTATAATAGATGTGCAAGGCCACCAGCCCTTGCCTTCAACCACCGCAAATAGACTCGGTGTTTCTTCCTACCTAGAGTCATCAATCAATCCTACATGCATACCACACATAGGCATCTTCACGGTCATACAATGGTAGCCAGTCCTTGCTACTCTGGAGAGCTTCCGGTTCTACATCATAATTCAAAGTCGCACACCATCGACTACCCAATACCGCACCGGAAAAGTAGTCGACTACTCCAATCCACTTCAACTCGATCTTTCCTTTACGCATTTAGCACAAGCTTTATTATTCGAGGGTCCTATGTCATGCGCGACTCTGCAGCACGCAGTAAAGATTATTTTTCGAACTGTCTACGACCTCTGCGGAGCTCTTGATTGAGCCCTCTTCACCATGATCTCTGCATTTGCGAACCCGATATTGATAAATTCGCCCCCGCAAGTCTGCAATATACTCCCTCTTCCTATTCAGCGCCGAATTCAACATTTCATTTGAACATCATACATCCTACTAGGTAACTTTCAAACGCCTGTCGCTTCATTTGCAGCCACTAACGTTCAAATTGAAAGCTTAAATCGAATGAATTGTACTCTGCACAAACATCGAATTTGAAGTTCCAGATGGATTATTTTCTTCTCGCGGTATTTATCTCGTTCATTCAATGGATAGTGGACTGCTCCGCGACAACAAGAGAAGTTACAGAGATCGCGTATTTCCCCAAGCAGTTATATCACCAATGGATGTCATAAGACTGAGGTGTCTCTCCCACAAGACACTTGTCAAACCGGCCTCGTGAAGCCAGAGAATGAAGCCATAACAGGACGAGAAACCCAAGTTGCTCAGTAATTTACATTGATTGAGCTGAATCCACAGATAATGCCGTTAGGATTTCTCATCTCCGCAGTCAGCACACCGTACGAGTGGTGTAGATTTTCCACAGCTGTGCTTATGAAACGGGCAGTCCGACAGAGGAAAGGAGTGAGGAATAAGCGGGACTATGTCTGCCACAACAAAACGAACCAGATGCAACCAAAATCCCACACAATCAGAGGGAGACGAGACAGAACCTCGCATGGTGGAAACAGGCCTCAATGTTTACTGGCGAATAGCAGAGTACTCAGGTAACACTTGTGTTCCAGTTGGAAGATCCAATAGATAGCTATCTTATAAATAAAAATATGAACAAGCAAATAAGCGGAACCTTGTCCCGAGTGCATGTTGCGAAGCCATGATTTGTGAGACTACTGAGGCACTCCCAATCGTTCAGAGTCTAAGCGATCTTCAAGTACCTGAAGGTTTGGTGCCATTGTATCTTTGATCCCAGGTTTTTCGGATAACAAACCGCCTCGACAGATTTATGATTCCACTCTTCCCCCGCCAAGCCCCTTCCCTCCCCTTCCCTCTCCAACCCTATTGAACCTTCATACATACCAAACTTCTACTATCTACTATCTACTATCTTTTATCCCGCCCTCTAATCCCCCAACCCCTCAACATTAGCCACCTAACCACCTAACACCTAACAACCCAACAACCCAACCACCCAATCCCTCCCCAAAACAAAAAAAAAATCTCACTATACAAATCATCCCCACACCAAAATCCTTCCTGCCAACATAAAACTACACCACCTAACCTCACCAACGATCTCATCAAACATCACCATCCACAGTAATCCAAGATATCGATTCCTACCTCCCACCTTCCACCTTCCACCTTCCACCTTCCACCTTCCACCTTCCACCTTCCACCTTCCACCTTCCAACCACATTCATCTCACACGCTATAATCTCACAAGCCTCCACACCAACAAAGAATACTGACCACAATATCTTAGCCGCAAAGCACCGCTGCGAACCAGTAAATCCCAAATCAAAAAAACCTCTGATTCGCTCACCTCAGTTCATACTCCCAGCTAACCACTAGGATACCAACCCCCAGCAATTTCTCATCACCATATTTTCATTTCATTCTGATATGGTTGGACGAATGGATCTATTGCACATATCTATCCTATATGTTAGATTTTTTGCTCTAGTGGTACAACGTGAATCTGAAATACTATGCAGTGATCTCCGCATATCTCCACATATCTCTTCTTCCTTCCCCTTTTTCCCGCTCTCAAATCCAGTTTTATTTTCCTCCATCTCTCTTCGTCTGCCTTCATCTCCCTTCATCTCCCGACCATATATCTCTGACCCCTATCTGTCTGCACTCTATGAATGCTTGATACTGTTCCTGAAAACCAAATCACCAACTCCACAATCCTATGATCCTCAAAGAAACGCCCTATACATGCATGCAACCTGTTGCAAATGTTTTCTCCACCCACATCCTGCCCCATCCCTCATCTCCCATTCCCCGTTCCCCTCTTTCCCCTAATCTCCTCCTCTCCTCACAAAAATCGCGAAAAAAATCAAAATATCAAAGGGGGTATACATCAGCAAACCAAACTTGGTGAGTTAAATAAAAAGCTTCAAAACACCACCTTGCCATCCATCCAAATGACTCCATATCGCATAAGCGCCATTTCCTCACTGTGTACGCGCCATTGAGCAGCTATGTAATCCCGCCATATCCACTACTCGGACCCATCTCTCGCCTAGACTTTACTCAAGCCAGCACCCGAGAAAGCCGCATCACGATTGCCATCCTTATCGGTCCTCGCTCCAGAATCTGCCGAAGAAGCCTGGACTTCACCTCTATCTTCCGTAGATGCTGTTGCCAGATCCGCGAGACGTTGAAGACTTTGATTTGCGGTCGTCATCATGTGTTGGTTATCATCTGCTTTAGCATTTGCACCGGAGTTTGTGGTTTGTTGCGTAACAACTTGATTTTGACTCTGACCCTGACTCTGACCCTGATTCTGACTCTGACTCTGGCTAACGGACAATCTTCTTTGATTCTCCAAATTATTGAGTAAAAACTCTCTAATTGGGTTATCCCATGCAGAAGCAGCCAGACGACCTTCAAGGACATTCTTCAATGCATTCTCGGCATCTTTTTTCGTGCCTTCAAACTGAAGGAGGCTGGGGAGTGCGAGAGCAGCAAAGCACTTGTAGTAATTTATCAAGGGAGATCTCATTTCGGTATTGAAGGAAAGTTGGCTGAGGATATAGTGAGTGGCTCTCATTTGCTCCTCGTGGTCTTCTTGTGATGTATGACGAATTACTAGGAGGTATGCAGACCAGTAGGCAATATGTAGTACAGGTGAGTCAATTGGTGTGATGCCAGAACTACTGAGATCCTGACGCCATAATTCGAGTTGATTCTTGAGAAGTCTGCCGTGAAGTCCACGGTGGACAGAGGAGGTAGGTAGATCTGAGGAGGCCAGTTTTACTTCGGAGTAATTTCCAATAATAACGGAGAGACCTATATTGTTCGTCAGCACTTATAACACAAGATGAGGGGATTGAACTTACGAGCCAATTGGTATGCAACTTCTCCCAATAAGGCACGATCGTCTGGGTAGAATTGGGCAACCGAATCGGGAATTTGTAGTGGAATGGCTGCCGATGCAGCATTCCATCTCTCCATAATGATAAGACTGAACCATACACGTCGCGCAAGCTTATCATCGGAATCTGGATCGTTGTTTGACTGGTCAAGTGGCTTGTATGCGTGTAACCGTAAAGAGTAGGCGAAACCAACAGCAGTACTCAACCAAATAGAAGGGGCTTGGACTATCTCGCCATCTTGAATCTCGCAAGGCTGATTTTTAGCTTCGATTGCCAACAACATCATAATCTGAAGATACAGAATATTTGTAGCAGGGGAACGAAGGGCCTGCGGATCATAAGGGGCGGTGGTAAGGAGCTTAACGGAGTGTGCGATGCCTAGTGGTTTGAGAGGAATTGCGGTGGGAAATGATCTGATTGCAGCATACAAAGCCTCCCGAAATGCATATCTGACTGGAGCGGGACAAGCAGAAAGTCTAGCACTCAAACTAGCTTTGGTAAGAGAGAGCATAGGATAAGTCGGGTGTATGAACTTGTAGTAACTGGATGTTGTTAGTCAACGAGCCAATTATGGGGTTTGAACAGTGCATACCTATCAAGAAGAGAATCATCAACCCATTCCGTAGCATCTTCGCCATGAGGTTGAGAGGTGTGTGCGACTGCTTCAACGGAGCCACCTACATCAGGTGGGTTCGCCCACTTCTGCTGAGGTACCATCAAAGTTGGCGAGTAGTTCTGCTCTCTGGTAGGTAGTTGAGTAGAACCAGGTGTGGGATACGGTAAGCTCGGATTGGAAGATCGGGATTGTTGTTCCTGAATCCAATTAGAAGCCGAAGCCGATCTCTGTTGTTGATACGGAGAAACAAATTCGCCGGCGCCGGAAATTGAGGAAAAACCACGCTTCCGGGGGATTTGCTCAGGGTTCGGAGTCGGAGAAAACTCTTCGGAAGGTCTTCTTTCTTCCGGTTGATGCGGTGGGTATGCCGGTAAAGGTATTCCACCGCTTCCTTGGACTTGACCCTCCAAAGAATTAATACGATCCGCAAGTTCTTTGATGTAGCTATCACTTTGTCAGTGACTTTTCTTTTAAATCATGACTGCTTTTTTCATTGCTCTTACCCTTTGCTTGGTCCACGCTTCATGGGTTGTCTGCTGAATTGACAAGTAACTCCAACTCTCTTACAGTTTGAGCATATTTCTTCATGTCCTGTTTCATTGGAATTGCATCTAATCTTCTTCCGCCTACATTCATCACAAGCTCTTGAAACCTTGGATCTCTTTCTTCCAGCTGGAGAAATCGAATCATCCTCATAATGAGGTCCCATATCCATATGTCCTTGATTCATTTGTGGATGTCCTCCATGCATTTGATGATCTGGCTGGTATTGATGGTTCAGGTTGACATTTGCTTGACCTCGAGGATCGGGATTTTCGCTCATTCCACGGCCTGCTCCCATATTTGGTTGCATGCTACGTGATAATTGGGCATCGGCAGATAATTGTTCTGCAAGTTGCAGTTCATCAGGAGTAGGGAGAGATTGTTGGTGATGTTGATGCTGATGTTGATTCGAGGAGCTTGGTCCATAGAAAGGACCACCACCACTATCAGCTGCAGTCGCGTTTGGGGATGGATAGGACTGCATTGTTGGCGCGTCGTTATGATTCATCTTTTTACTTTATCTTCATGGACGTAAGAAGAGGGGACCTCAGGGGACGTTGTTTTAATTTTCCTAATGGGAAAAAAAAGGTTAATTGAGGATCTAGATCTGAAGTACTTTCATCCGAAAGCTGTCGCAGATTCGTCATAGATCCAACATTCCCAGACAATGAATTTGTCTTCAATGAACTTACTTGATTGATTTTTTGAAGGACAAGAGGTATGCGACTCTGATTAATTGGTTTGCAGTACAGTAAACAAGTAGATGCTCACTGTACAACGATCGGAAGTTGAATGAACAATAAGTTGCTTTTGATGGAATGATGGAATATTTCCTTCGGTATGGAAGAACTGTTGTCCGAGAGAAGCTGTAAAAAAAGCTGAAGCAGAGACCAGGTAGGTAAGGTGGGTGGTCCCTTAAAAGGTTTGTGGATTAAAAATAATATCCAATAGAATTTACCCGAGATATATAATAAAGAGACTAACCTTATTCAAACGTCGGCGATAATAAGCTCCGATGGATAAATGTATATGTAATAATGTATTATGTATGTCTAACCTGGTCCAAGGTCCAAATCCCGAAGCCACCAGAGACTCAGCACAACCTACTTGTTTAGTCAATAAACAAATTATTGGAGTATATGCCCGTGAATGATGTAGAAAAGAAAGCGGAAGTTTCGGATAACCTTTGAAAAAGAGAGTAAGAAGTGATTGTAGTGGAATGATGGTTCGAAGGGTTGATTTGTGTCTCAATATATTATTATATATATATTTTTGGGATCTGTTTCGAGAATCATACGAGTATCTTCGAGTTATTTGGCTTTTCCAGACCCCCTTCTCACTCGTCTCCAATTCTCATATTGATGAAGATCTAAAAGAGAGGGAGAGAGAGAGAGTGTGTGTGTGTGTATGAGTGTGAGAAAGAGATGCAGTCCAGATGTTGTTTCACAATACCTTGTTTCTATCACATCAAAATAAACACTCGGAGAATTAGGGGACCTATCAATCAATTATTAGCTTTTCCATCTTTAGTTATACCTTTACGAAGTACCGTGCTGACCTTTAAGTTTTGATGGTTGATAAGTTATAACTTGATGCTGTGTTTCGTGGTTGCAGTTGCACCGAGATTTCCTTCATATCCTTCACACGTATCGTACGAGTATGTAGGTTATGATGATGATCATAGCCGTAATCAAAAGAAGCTTCCGGCTGGTGATCTTTCTAAGCCGGAGAAAATGCAAATGTGGGGGAGCAGGGTGTAAGGAATTGAGGATACGGAACAATATAAACACGGGCGGCTTAACCAACTACGGACCGCCAACTTCCAAGG
>NGKI01000005.1:953314-972795 GCA_002162615.1 Myriosclerotinia duriaeana
CCTTCAACTATAGATTCCATAATAGGCTAGAATCTACCCCCTCAACCATAGATTCTACCCTTTTAAAAGCTTCGCTAATAAGTTAATCCGGCCGAAATTTAAGCGAATCGCAGTTCTTACCCTACAAATTTTTGCTTTTTCTTTTAACCTCTTTATTAACCTATACTATACATATCCCCTCTACTCTTATATAATACTTAAAGCTTCTGATTTTTAAAGATTATTAAGTAGGTAATATGCGATGACGTCGATGGCGTACAGAGCATATCGTACAGAGCATATCGTATAAAGCATATTGTATGTATAGGTAGGTAACTATACGGGAAAACTTCGGCCGATCACTTGATTCACCTCCTTTAAAAATTTTCAACAATCTCAACTTCAACAATTAATATTTTAACAACTAATAAAGCTAGAACCTTAAAAGCTACAGATTTTAATTGGTCTAATTGAGAAGAGTAATTTGATATAAATTTTATTTTTTGGAAGTAGGTAGAATCTATGTTTAAAGGGTAGATTCTAGCTTATTTTAGGCTAGAATCTAAGTGGCATGAGAGTAAAATGATTAAAAATTTTACAAATTTTAGTGGCATGAGAGTAATTTATTTCACTTTTAGTGGCATGAGAGTAATTTACCGATATATATATATATGTGTGTGTGTGTGTGTGTGTAGAAACAAATCCCCCTAAATTCAATCCAACCCAGACGCCTCAAACAATGCCGCCAAAGTTCAAAGACGTGATCCAATCCCTTCTATATGCATCTATGCATCTAATTCATACCATCGTAATATTCCTTTCTCTCGCTCCGTCTCGTCCGCACCATCATCATTTAGCCGCCAGATCCCAGGGCGGCAATATCTAATAGTACTCGGGTAAGCCACTGAAACTCGGTATCGTTGATGAGCATTTGAAATCCGGTTCATATGCTAATTTTGGAAGAATGCCCGCGGCTAATGCTCTCTGGTAACCTGTTTTGGTAGATTAGTACCGAATTGATTGTTCTCCTCACACTCTTTCTTGTGTACTCTCTTTTATCCCATTTCCCACGAACACGACGAAGGATATAAGAAGACAAAAACGAATGGTAGAAGAAAAGAAAAAAAAAACTAAAAAAAACTCACTCCACTGCGTCCCACCGCCTTGACTGGTTTCCGTGGCCCAAGTCCAATAAAACCACCCCCAGCCCAACTCAAAACTGTGCATCTGCGCCTCTGCAAATGTCTTCAAGAAACTCTTATACGTATCACTATATGAGCTCGGGTCTGCATTTGCATTCGTACAACTACATGTACTATCCTTTGTTGGACAATCCGGCGACGTTTGAGCTGTCGACGCATCTCCAGTATTGTATGTACCTTCCCATCTGTTCCCTTGGTTTACATTCGTGAGATAGGTTGCGCAATCCGTATCTGCTTGAGACCATTCGGCGACCATTGTGGGTCCGAATCCAGTACTTTTGTTCATGGATATTTCTGTTTGTTGGGTCCAACCACTACAGGCATATGAGACTTTCTCCGTATGGTTATAAACAATTTGACCGCTGTTAAAGATGACGTATTGATGGACATCCAGGACCAGGTTGTTATAACTCGTCAAATCACCCTTCCAGTTTTCGAGGCCGCGGAATCCATCTCCAAATACGACATACGCTGAGATACCATTCTTCACAACTAAATCCGTGACTGTAGATGTCCAATTTAGAACAGAGTTTACGTCGAGAGATGTCATTCTAGGTTCATTGGCGAGGCCATAAAAGCTAATAATATTTTTGTAGCGGTCCTGAGCAAAGAACTTTGAGAGTCGGTCGTGGATTTCAATGCTGCGTTGGGCATTCAAATCGCCCTTGGTTCCATTTAACCAACCAATTTCCCCTTGTCGACCGGAATGATTCCAACCGTTTTGAGATCCAGGAAGTGCATGAAGATCGAGGTTGATACGAAGACCGTATTTGCGAGCCCACTCTATACCACGGAGGAGGTAACGCCACGAGGTGCGAAAAACATATGGATCATCATCATAAGTTATGACGGCCCAGTATGAGTAGGGTATTCGAACGTGGTCCAATCCAGCAGCGGCAATATCAGCGAACGTTTGTTCGGAAACGAAAGTGGCATAGTGCTTTTCGAGGGTAGATGCCGCGGTAGTGGCACCCAATTTAGTGGTCAGCGTCCACTCATCGATGATCCCATCCGCTGACGAGTAAGATTTGAAGAGAGATGGCGTAATGAATGGCTCGATAGAAAGCCACCCACCTAAATTGACACCTCTAGCTGGTCTTGAAGTATACGCACCCCAGTCCGCAGACAACTTCGGTACATTGCTGTTTGGTGCTACATCATCGCTATAAGAGGTATTCAGGCCCATAACCGGAAGATCTCCCACAGTCTCGTTCGTATATGTGACATTGAAATCTAGCGTATCGTACCACGTGAATGGGTCTAAGTATGTCCCTTGGGCTGCAACTGGGATATCACTTTCTGACATCCCATCGAGGTTTGAATTTGAAGGAGTTCCACTTTCTGTTGCAGGGGCCGTAGATGAAGAACTCGTGTGCTTTTTGCTGGCACTTGCAGCAATTGCTATTATAATTATCAATATTACTATGCCAATGCCAATTCCAATCCCTATATACATTATCAGCTCCTAACATCAATTCTTTCAACCTTGAGTGTAAAAACTCACATATACGTTTACGCCTTTTTCTGAATTCTTCATCGCTTTCGATATACTTATCACGATAGCTGGATTCCGTAGGCGCATACCCTCCCCTCAGTCCTTTCAGGTATCTCAGATCGTTTTTTTGCCCTGCGCCGCTAAATATTCTTCGTTGCTTCAGCTCCCCTTCACCTTCTTCCAAAAGCGCCCCGCTGACAACCCTCCGCTTTTTGGTTTTGGGTTCTTTCCGAGGCTTTTCATATACTGTCTCATCTGCAAAATTGTTTGGTATCTTCAAATTTCGTTGCTCTTTACGCGGTGCATCATCTGGTTTTCGTTTGGGTTCGGGAATGCCATTTTGCTTTCTTCTCTGTTTTTGAATTCGTAAAGCTGTTTCTGCCGCTGTCTCGTAGTCGGAATATTCGCGTTCTCTATTCTTTTTCTCTTTACTCGGGGATCCAGATTCATTATCGGTATATCCTCGTTCTCTCCTCCTTCTATCCTTATTCGGTGAGGCAGATTCATCGTCAGTATATCCGCGGTCTCGCCTCCTTTCTTTACCAGGTGATCCAGGAACTTGATCATAATCGCGTTCTCTCCTCCTTCTATTCTTAATCGGCGAACTAGAATCCTCCGTCGCATACCCGCGCTCCTTTCGCCGTCTGTCTTTACTGGGTGAGCCTCGTTCCCTAGACCGCCCGGATTCCTCCTTCACCGGTGGTCGCGATCTCGGTTTCCTCCTCTCCTCCCGCCTTTTCTCTCGTTCAAGTGAATCATTTAACCTCGTTAAGGAATCGATTGTTAAAGTCTGCGATCCAGTCGGTTCAGAGGATGCCTCCGATTCTGCGACAATGGCCCTTGATCTTCGTTCTGCTCGTCGTTTTTCATGCAGTGTACTCTTTCTATGCGGTCGCTCAGATGCATCCCCAGCCATTCTCTCTCATCCTCCAGCTCTCGTCAATTATAAATGCGAGAAGTGTGCCAATATAAATGAAACTTTATCCAATTGACATGGTTTATATGTACAATGAATTGTAATCGTGCGGATCCTGCGTCAGAAAAGTTTGTATGTTCTACATACGTATGCACACCGAATTTCCAGGGGTTGATTGTCGCGTTTCCACAGCAACATCCTCATCCGCATCTATTTTGGAGGCTGATCTAATTCAAAGCTTGGCGATTTATTAGTTCCCGCAGCGTTGCTAAACACGTGCTACTAAAATTATCGGCCTCTAGCGGCTAGAAACGGCTTACGCTTACCCCAGATTTCTCCACGTTTTGGGTAACGTACTACTAATACCGGTATCAACTTGATAGTTTTCATATCATCATGGGGATTTCTAGTACAATACAATCATTTTATCCAACGTCGTAGAACGTTGTACTTGTATTCATCATGCGAATACCTTCAAGAATATCAACTTCCTTAATTAAAGCATCGAACCCTTTAAGAATCATACACGATACGAGATTCCCCAGAGCATATTCGACCCATCCTCCACAAGCAAAACTCAACAAGGCAATTGACTATGGCTCAACTGCCATATTATGCCATAGCACATCAAGTGCACTCAAAAATCCAGAGCTTCCACCGGAGATAAGAAATGGTACTACCAAACAGATGAACCTGTTTCAATCCATTAACGATGCATTATCCCTTGCATTGTCCAGCGACGAAACAACTATGGTTTTCGGTGAAGATGTAGGATTTGGAGGGGTATTTCGTTGCAGTACGGGACTTGCAGAACAGTATGGATCGGAGAGAGTATTCAATACACCATTGTGCGAACAAGGGATTATAGGATTTGCGATTGGGGCAGCTGCGGAGGGCATGAAAGCTGTTGCAGAAATTCAGTTTGCCGATTATGTATATCCGGCCTTTGATCAATTGGTCAATGAGGCTGCGAAGTGGAGATATAGGGATGGAGACTATGGAAGAGGATTGGGCGGGCTGACTGTTAGAATGCCATGTGGTGCAGTGGGGCATGGCGCTCTGTTCGTTTTCACTTCCCATGGACTATTTTGAAGAAGCTCAAACTAACGGCTAATTTTCACAGATATCATTCTCAGTCTCCCGAATCTCTATTCACACATATCCCCGGTCTTCGAGTGATAATGCCACGATCACCAATTCAAGCAAAGGGCCTTCTTCTCTCCGCTATACAAAGTCCAGATCCATGTATATTTATGGAGCCTAAAGCGCTGTACCGGGCAGCTGTTGAACAAGTTCCAATTGACGCCTATACACTACCACTATCTATTGCAGAAATTGTCAAACCCGGAAAAGATCTAACCTTGATCTCTTACGGTCACCCTATGTATACATGTTCCGCCGCGTTACAGGCCGCTGAACGAGATCTCGGGATCAGTGTTGAGTTAATCGATCTGAGAACCGTATATCCATGGGACAAAGAGACAGTTTTGAAGAGTGTAAGGAAGACCGGAAGATGTGTCATAGTGCATGAAAGTATGATAAATGCCGGAATTGGCGCGGAAGTTGCGGCAAGTATACAAGGGGACAAGGAGACCTTTTTGAGAATGGAGGCACCAGTCGCCAGAGTCGCTGGCTGGGGAATTCATATGCCACTGATGTTTGAGAAGTTCAACGTGCCAGATGTTGCTAGTAAGTTCAGTAAAATTTCCAAGTATTCTGGCCTAATGGTTAACAATCAAATAGGGGTGTATGATGCTATTAAGAAGTCTATTCAGTACTAGATGAGATTTGCACTTAGAATTGCCGGACATGACATTGCTGGTCCGATTTTACATCCAGGCATTGAACTTGCTCTTGTCTAGAAATGAGCATGATAATGACTTTCATCTGGAGTTGACTAGGCGTTATAGATATGGGCTATCAAATTACTGCATATATCTCAAAGCCATCGCCATCTGATCATATGAAAAGTGAATGATGTAAAGTTCCAACTGAATTAAATAAACGCATATCCAACAGTTGGAATCTTGCGAGGTCATATCACTTCAATTTTCATTGTCTCTCACACTCGCATACTTGCATCCTTTGAGTTAGACGATGATTTCAGGGATGCTAGTTCTCCAGCTACCTCCTTCAATTGCTTATATCGTCCATAATCAATCTTAAAAGACGAATTATTAGACTCGATATCACCAAATAACCCACCATCTGATCCATCAACATATATTTTCGCCCTTCCTTCACAAAAACAATGACCGGAAGAAGAAATCCTACAATAATTCCATCCAAATTCACCCATACCTCACATTGTCTCAATCTCATCTGTAACTTTCAATATCTGAATTTAGATTCTCCAATAATCCATCAGGTTTGATACTTCATAACCCTCTCCAATATACAAAATCAAAATCAACGTTGGAAAGTGAGCTCAAGCTATTCCGAATTCTTCACCTATATCACCGTTTATAATTGTCTAGTCTGAACTTAGATGATGAGAGGTTTTAGTTGTTGTGATTTATGTTTATATAGCGCTTATATTTGCTACTAGCAGTCTCTTCGGAATTAGATACATTTCGAATGTATGTTACCCTACATCACGATAGTGATACGGCCAGAAAGTACTGCGGTGGTGGGAAAATGGAAGCTTTCAAGGTTACATAGCTACACTGTGTATCTCACTGCTCTACCTAGTCCAAATTGATCATTTATTGCCTTATTACAACAGGGTCACTCAAATCCACAACTGGTGAGTGGCCTAGACGGTAACTAATTCAGGGTGTCAAGTAATCTGGAATATTCGTACTACTGTAACCACGGAACCCCCTTATAACTTTGTGATTCTATCTCTTCATCAAACATAAGGTGCCCTCTACCACTACCTGCACCTTTTATCCTACGATATTACGCACAGGGATTACACCATCACTCACAGGTTCAGTACAGCTCCAGCCTCTGCAATTGACCAGACTGATCTTCCAACGCCATTGTATTATTCACGTGCCACTGACGTGGCTGGCAAAGTAAAGTGAATGAGTCTTAAATACGAAGGAAACATCAAGAGTAATAGGTCCTAGAGGAGCGCAAACTTATCTAGGCTTTGTGAGCAGTTTCTGATCAATCAGTTATTAAGTACACATTTATATTGGTTTACCCATGACAGGCCGTGGTGACGCGGGGATTAGCCACATATGGCGGTTGTTTCAGCGCTCCCGTCTAGTGGGTTGAAACCAGATGCGCAGACGAGAATGAAAGGTTAGATGGACTTGATAAGCAGACTATGGACCACTGAGAAGCTGATCGCCCAGCTTGGGCCAGTTTCTTTCCACAAATTGATCACTCAAAAAGCCCTCTACTCTAATAAAGCTAAAAGAATCATTCCCTTTGTGATATCAGCAACAAAACTCAACTATGGTGGTTGAAAGGAGTGGTGGTGAGGATAGTTGGCCTTCAGGTGATTCAAAGCTTGCGGTCGTTACTAATAGCAATATAATTTGGGTGCGAGACCGCAGACCTACCACTGGGAATCCATCAAGCACTAACCATGCTAAGCTGCAACATTAAGCTTTTGTTACTATCCCGTCATAGGAGATGTTTGGGTGTAAAAATCCTGCAGGGGGGGAAACGTGCGCCCTATCCGACTGGTGTTTGCATCGCACTTGCAGCTAAAGCTTACTGTAAATGAATCATGCTGGCAAGACAAACTTTGGTTTTCCAACGACTTTCATTACCACACATTGCATTCAGACTTGAGAGCTATGGAATTTCAATCAAAGTAGCCCTGACAGAGTGATTCTTTCCGGCTATCAAGACTCCCCAGTTTGGTGCTCATATGATTCCATTCCCTCCACGCAGATATTGTGATTTAGTCGTTTTTCGCAAGCAGGGATCCAATCCCCATACCACTTAGCAAGTATGAAGCCACCCTGCTCAAATAATAAAGATAATAGATCGCGAGTCGTCATGTACGCCAATTTTCATTCTTAGCTTCACTCGAAATATGACGCTTTTTCAACGTATAGATCCTCCCGACGATCACAATTTACCAGACATATGCATTATATGACCAAAATTGCAGTCATTTTTTCAGCTCTCGACTGCAACTATGTTCCGTATCATCATCGAATGTCAAATGTAAAAAGATTGGAATGGTTGGTGGTCAAATTTAAACTTGAAACTAGCGATATTGATTACATAAATGCTGACTACGCAGATATTTGAGAGGCGCAACGACATGAATGTCCCTACTACCTCAAACGAATGATCAATCATCATCACCATGCTAGTTATTAGCTGTAATAGTTGAAGAGAAAAAACGCTAGGTATTTAGGTATGGAGGTATGTTTGTAAGTGTTTGGTCTAGATATAGGTCAATATGTGACTCTGGATCATCTATTTCAACTCTCATAGAAAAACCCTCAATGTCTCAAAAACTCGCATTTTTATTTATTAAGAAAGCTAACAATGGTCAGAGCTCTTATCTCCCGAAACAAATATTCTCGGTATGAACGTATTGAAACTGCTTTGGACGAGCGGAGTCGATCTTACCATTCAACACCATCACCCAACGCGCCCGTTCAAGAACTGAAAGATTAAAAAATTCCCCTTGCAATATCTCCACCATTGAGTCAAGGCCTTTTTCAACAGCTAATCTCAGTATCTGACCACCCCACCTTCCTAAATCCACCCCGAAGGCCAACAGCATTCTCACCATGATTGTATTCTCCCTAATCACCGCCCATTCCAACGCTCTATCGGCCGTTTGTACATGGCGCAAGGTTGCTCCGTGATCTAGGAGCTTGCGAACGATTGGCAAGTTCCTCGCTTCGGCCCCTATCGATACAATATCATCGCCTAACCATTTCAACCTCTTTTCATCCAACTCCTCAAAGTTTGGATCGACGCCGTGTTCAAGCAGAAGATCAACAATACCTCCATATCCCTTCTCGCAAGCCTTGGCCAATAAATCCCTGCCGAGAGATCCGCGAAGATCAATTCCTTTATCGAGGATGTATCTCACCGTTTCAAGATTTCCTAGATCAACCTGGCTCACTAACATCGATTTATTAGGCCTTTCGTCGGGCTTCGCAAATAATGACTCCAGGTATTTGTATACTTCCAAACTTCCTGAGTATGATTGGGCTGCGCAAAGGCGGTGCCCATCGCGTGTATAGCGAGCGAGATTCCCAAATTGCTGGCCTAAAAAATCCGTACTATCTGGTGTGGCCCTCGATGGTGGATATATGGCAAGTTGGACAGTGTCTAAATCTTTCCAGCTCGCGGCCTGAATAAAAGTAAATTGCGCTGAAGAGTAAAGATTTAGTTCAATCAACCTTTTCCGGAAGCATTCAAGTAGATGTGTATTTCCGGCCTCTGTAGCGTGGACAATAGGGTTGCCAAACATAATGCTCCAGCTCATTGGTGTGTACCTTGAATGATGAAGTAAGCGTTCTGCAATGGGAACAACATCAAGATACACTGCAGCACATATAAGATCTAGCTCGAAAGCGTGGTTATCTCGCAAGTTCCATGTGCAGTCTGTGTGACGCCATAACCATTGTAATGCAGGCCAACAAAGAGTCTCTATGGTGACTTTCAGGTTGCCGCCTGTTTCCCTACATAGGATTTCGGCAATCCGGCGAATTTGGAAATAACGAGGTGGACCAGAGTCGTATTTATATTGAACTCGGTATACCAGATAGGGATACCAAAAATCACACACTCGATGATTTCTATAGGAGTCAGAGAAAATGAAACTGTGTCTTGATGAGTATTCGTCTAACACATGGGACTCAAACAGTGCAAGTTGGACGTCTTGAGAAAATCGCTCTGCATCCGATCTGTCAGCAAAGAAAAATACGCTGCGACTGCTTACCCGAGGCAAAACTTACTGCAAACAAGTTTGAGTCTTAAGGATCTTTCGAGTTTACGACTGACGACTACATAACTCAATATCTCATGGACCAGCTCGGGTGCTAGATCTTGGAATGGCATCTTGCTTGAGGCGCCAAAGCAAATTCAAGTTGTGTACCTGCGCAAGTCAAAGAAACTCAATTGTTGAAGGTTTACAGTTTTGAAGAGAAATCGAAAGGTGGGGATATTGAGGTTTGCCTTGTTTCGGTTTGATCAAATCATGCACTACCTAGGTAGGGCGCCACTACATGCACGTATGCTTCACCCATAGGTACGATTCACTATAGCCTACATCGTTCGATTATTCTGCGTGAAGCTTGATATCTAAATATCTCTTCAGCCTTTCAAAAGAAACTCCTCCCCCCCCGCCCAAGACATTTCCTACTTTCGATGAACGTTCAACATTAGGATGTCACCTTCACCATGTTGTTTCTTCGGCAGTGAGCTTCTATCTAATTGATATTTGGTCAAGCTACAGAAGAATAGATATTGCTGTCTCGAGCACCCCGCATCTGTGACATTAGCACGCAGAATATTGTATTCACACAAGGCATTATAGTGGATTTCTTCTCTATTCCTGCTACCGATTTCAAATCAACTCTTGCGACGACCTCGGGAATGCGATACTCCTATAACAACGAAAAGGGAAAGAACCAACATGAGAAAATTAGAATACCATCTCAGATACAGAACTGCCGCTTTTGATGAATGCAAAATAATCAATGGCACTTCAGAACAACCAACTAAAACGAATAGAACAAGTTCTTACTACGGAAGGATCCAAGCATACAGACGTTAGGTTGCACGAAGACTAACACATTTGTTTCGGCGCGCATTATTCCACCGCCGGCATTCCTTAATCCTCAATCCATCTTGAGGTGAAGTACATGACTTGAACAGATTGGATGTCTATATCGGACCGCCTAATAGATTTTGCGCTTGGCCCAGTAAGTTTTACCACACTGCTGCTGGTGTCATTCTCAATACCTGTATCTGAAGTTTTTCCAGTGAGCTGTGACTCAGTGTCTAGACTTGATTTGCATTTACGGTTTTGTTTGTCGGACTCTCTTAATATATAGTGCCCAGGTGGTGCTAGATCATGCGCAATACTGCCGGCTTGTGCGAACAGAGTCATTGCGATGGAGGTGGGAGATCTTCTGAGTTTTGTACGCTGTCTGTATCATGAGTGTTCATGGTGCCTACGGTAGAAATACTTTTTTTGTTCTTGTTCTTGCCGTTGATGATGTGGTGTCGCGCGCGATTGTAATATCTTGAATTTGATAATTTTTTCATCCGCCCTATAAGAGTATCAAGTTCTTTCCTCCTCGATTTCTAACATGCCCCTACATTTGAACTTACCTGCAAAAAGCGGTCCATTCATCCATCTGCATCCAGCATCCAATCCGCTTCTCCGCACAAACCATCAATACATCATCAGACGACAACCTTCCATCCACTCCCACCGACTCCATAGTAGGTATCCACAATTCACCCATCTCGCCCTCCTCAAAAATCAAACCCCCCAAACAAAACCCTTCACCACAACCCCAAATCCGACATTAAAAATGGCAAAAGATAAGACACCAAGGAGTAAAGCTTATACGATGCTTATCCAAACCAGACGAACTGAGTTCTTATAGTGGAGGTCTTGTGTCTGCCCGAGAGCGTGCTGTTACCACGGCGGCAAATGGACCTTTATCCACTAAGTTGAAGGTTGGTCGGTTACCTTTGTATTTATAGGTTGGTAGGTTGCTGGGCGGTGAGAAGCATTTGGTGTAGGTGTACTGCAGTCTGGCTGGACAGATGGAGCTGGGTAGATGGAAAGCTGGATACTGTAGTTGTATTTAATTGATGGAGGTTGGTGTTTTTTGTGATGGGGTTTGAATTGGTTCATTGTTGAGGCGTATTGATACCTCGATGACCATCAATAGGTGAAAGGTACTCGGCGCTGTATGTTATTCCTCTTGACCTCGGGAATGTATGATGGCGCACTTGCTCAGTACAAAGTCGATGCAGAAGAAATACGAACCTGCGATTTAGAAGATCGAGATTGCCATCAACCAGACTGAGCGCAAAACTAAATTCAGGAACAACCCAACTATGTATCAATAGCCTAATTATAAGAGACCATTGCATCGACTATTTTAGAATGATAGATCGAAGGTTCTCATGAGGCACCTAAAGCCCGAGATACTGCGCAAGAGAATGATACTATCTCTATATCTCTGTATTCTACACATGTAGTTCCCGTCGATCCAGCGCAACACGTGGTATAGTGGCGTGAATCTTTTGTTGCAAATTGGCAATCAGCATCTGGGGAGAGGGGGACTGCTATTATTCACCCAATTGTGTTTGGATTGATCATTATCACTTCAGTAATTCACAGTACCAAGGTCTCGACCTTCGTTTTCCACCCTTCACAGCGTCACTGACAATTCAAGCACATGAATAAGACGACAATTATTGACGGAACTCCTTATATTTTGGAGTTACGGCTGTGGTTAGGGTATTTCCATCCAAGGCCACCAACCACTCTTTAACCCTCGAGGCTCTCATCTACCATCCTTCTTCCTAAACGCTCGATCCGCCATCGACTCTCTGCTTCTCCAATATTTTTTCTGTCTGGATCAGTAATTCCTTTGGCATAATGGTATTTCCTTGACAATTAAGGCATGAATTCGCATTAGCTTCATTTTAAAACATGGTCTCAACAAATTCCAAATGATTTGACACCAGCGATTTATCATCCAGGATCTTAGGTAACTCAACGGGGTCCCCTCGGGTACAGATCCTACTCTCAATGGGTACCCCGCGGATAATCTGTATACGGGGCGCCTTCGAAATCTGAATGTATCCTCCGCGGAGCGGGTACAGATAATCTACAGATTATCCGCGGGGTACAGATAATATACAGATTACCTGTACCCGCCCCGTAGACCCGCGGGTTATCTGCAGATTATCTGTGCCCCGCGGATAAGACCATTAACAAATAGACAAGGTTGAAAATGCAGAGGCTGAAAAGAAGTTAGTCGTTGCATTGTTGATACCAAGTTGCAAATATTGATATCAACGTCTTCACACCATATTTCATAAAATGGCTGGTGGGCCCATATCACCTTGAACGACATGGATTTTGTTAGCCAACCAGGCAGGCAGGCAATCAATTACGACGACATGTCCAAGCGGATCTAATATTGATGTTGATATTGAGATGAATGGCATTTCCTCCCCTTTTTATTATCTCTGGGGAATCGATGAAATTTCAGACAGCGAGGAATCTAGTTTGTAGAAATCAAGATGTCGTTGAGTTATGCTTGTATGTAGCATCAGTGCTAGACCCAATAAGGTTAGTACAAAGTCGCTACGCTAGCGTCCTCTCACCCCCACGTTCATCCAATAGCTCTTCCACCAAAAGTCTCAAAAGCCAGCTTCATACGGAATTGAAACACTAAGTTACGAAAAGTAACAGAGGAACAGAATTCTTCGTATGTTTCAACCTCCATGGTAGACCCAGAAAAACACTAATAAGACAGAGAGGGTTTCAGAGCACTAAACGCAAGCATGGCACCAATTTACAAAATAGCTTTGGTGCAGCTTTGTCCCAAGGTCGGTCGTCATTTTTTCCTGTGTACTGCTATGGGCGAGATCTATTAGTACGGGTCTCCTGCCGCAGTGACATTTACATAAGGGACCGTTAGTAGACGTGTCTGTGAATTCAATTTTAAGGGTTATAATCTCTAAGCGGGATCATGTTATCTTTACTGTGCAGTATGGCCAACATATAATGCTGCCACTTTATCGAGGCCAATTTGATATACCGATGTACACCTAACTCGAGAGTCATCTTTTTATTTGTTCTCTTCTCCTGTTCCTTGCGCCCAGCACATGACTCTCAACTTCATATGTTGTTCGCAACATGTAATATCCAAATTCCCCCACCCTTGGTAGTAATTCGAGCTCATCTTTTCTACCAGCCCCTAGCCATTGACTACAACTACAAAAAGGCAGTAGCGTTTATTAGAGATGCCGCTTCTCAAGGTTGTGACCTTGTAGTTCTCCCCGAATATCACCTCACATCATGGGTGCCCAATGAGCCGGAATTCCTCCCACTCTGTCACCACGACATCACAACCAAATACCTCTCCGGCTACCAATCCCTCGCCTCCGAGCTCAAAATCTCCATCGTCCCAGGAACCATCTGCACCACGCACCCCGAAACATCTCTCCTCCACAACACCGCCCACTTCATCTCCCCCGAAGGCAAAATCCTCTCTTCCTACACCAAAAAGAATCTGTGGCATCCCGAACGCCCGCATCTAACATCCTCAACCCATGATCCACATACCAGTTTTGAAACACCCCTCGGTAAAGTAGGCATGCTTATATGTTGGGACGCGGCATTCCCCGAAGCCTTCCGCGAGCTCATCGCCCAAGGCGCAAAACTCATCATCATCCCCACTTTCTGGACACTCAGCGATTGTACCCCCGCAGGATTAGCACATAACCCCCTTTCCGAGGAATTATTCGTTCAATCTACATTAGTATCCAGAGCATTCGAGAATACGTGCGGAATCATCTTCTGTAATGCCGGTGCACCAGAAGGAAAGGGAAAAGAAGATTCTGGGTTCTTGGGCATTAGTCAAGTCACAGTACCGTTTAAAGGCGCGATGGGCAAGATGGGCCGAGAGGAGGGGATGAATGTTGTGGAGTTAGATATGCAGATTTTGGAGGAGGCGGAGGAAGCTTATAAAGTTCGTATGGATTTGGCAGGGGAGGATTGGCACTATGCACATACGCTTAAAAGAGGAAATAGCAGTGAGGAAAGGAAGTTGTGAGGAATGCGAATTTGTTTGCTTGGAGCTATAGTAGCAAAAGATTGATTGATGATTTAGCCCTTTTCAATATACCATTCCATTCAGGTTGCAGCAGGGAAATAACGAATAGATATAGAGCTCTGATCCAATAATTGAGTGTTGGTGCATCGTGTGCCTTGACTACTCCACCACTCCACGAAGCTGGGTGTGAGAACTTCGAATCTAAAGGTAATGATGTTTGGTATAGAATGATACCATAAACACAATACGATTGTTTCCAATGATCAGATTGCTGTCGCACGATAAAAAATCCACATTTCTTGAATCTGCTTCACACCTTCAATTCCCTTGGAATGTTAAATATCTGAGATATTGAAGTCAATGGAAATACTGGATCTATTTGAGACATTAAAGTCAACGAGAACACTAAATCACTGCAAAATAGTAATTTCATTGATATCATTAAATCATCGGCGAAGACTAACAGCTGTTTGAGTATTAGAAGGTTCAAATTGGACTGCTGTCGGAGTGTTGAACACTATGAAGGAAGGAGAGCCAATGCTGCCTCAAGCAGTGTAATGTATTATTTGATAGAAGTGCCCAGATTACTAGCTAGCATGAACTTCATAGTGAAAAGATTCCTCCCAGACCAAAATAGAGCTCCTGGCTCTTAAAGGCCTACTTAACAAGCTATGATGGTTGGGGCCCCGTCTCCATGGACTCTTAGAAAACGCGGTCGGTCATCCCGGATGACCTCAGGCTCACTGTACCCTTCCTAAGCCTTGTCTAAAGATATTGTTCCATTTGCAACCATAGCCCATTGTGCTCTCTTAATGACTGGTAGCTTGAAATATTCGGATTCCAACAGCTCTACCATAGAGTCAAGGCCTTCTTGGCGTGCGTAGCAGATGATAGGTTGTCCCCAATATCCCAAATCAACACCCAATTCTAGTAGTAATTTCACCATTTGAGTATCTTCGTTTCTGACTGCATTTCGTAATGCAGGGCTTGCATTTGTCGGACGGTTTAAATCAGACCCATGCCCAATCAGCTTTCGGACAATGGATAGACTCCCCGCTTTAGCTGCCAAACTAACGGCAGTCTCAAACGCAGGTGGCTTATCACCAAACCAGTCCTTTACTTTCTCAGCTGGGATGGTAGCAGGAAAATCTGGGTCAGCACCCCGTTCTAGCAAGAGATCCACGATTTCCTCTTGGGCCACTTTGCAGGCTTCGGACAGTGGAATACTTTCTCGGCACCCGCAGATATCGGTGCCTGAATCAAGGAAAAACCGAACCATTTCGATATTGCCTAGTCGGGCGTGGGTCCCCATCACAGTCATATCCACAGGGTAATTCATTAAACCCATAGCCGCAGGGTTCTCGCTTCTATACAAATATCCAAGATATTTGTATACCTCCACGCTAGACGTTTTACATTGGGCTTCATCAATCGCCAGGTTTCTATATCTGGTGCTTGCCGAAACTATCTGACTGGAAGAATCTGTGTTCTCTGATTCTGTTCCATCAATAAAGGGTACATCCGAACGCAGTAACTGCATGTCGCCTCCCATTGCTGCCCCAATGATCAATTCTGATCCCACTCTGAATCTCCTTGTTTCTTTCCAACCATAACTTCGAGCCACCTCACGGTCGGGTGCTTCGAATTCAGGTAAGCGTACATGAAAGTAATTCTCGAAGAGTTCAAGTATAGTCTTGTTTCCTGCATACTATAAAATTAAAGAGTCAGTAATTGCCTTTCATTTGACACCTTGAAAGTATGAAGTAAGACTCCGGGTCAAGAAGAACATGATGTCGGAAATAGAGATGGAAATGGTGGAGTATAAGAGTAAAGGACATGTGATTCTTACTGTGGCGAGAAGCATCGGCGAAGGAAAGAGACCATGCCAGCCATGAAATAAATCATCAACCTGAAGTAGTCTTTTTACCATGGGAACAAGATTTAGATAAGCTGCAGCGGATAATAGATCCAGGTCGGGATTGAAGGGATATGGGTCAAACACAAGTATGCCAGCGCAGGGACCAAATTTTTCGTACATCGCCGGCCAACACAGGGCTTCTATTGTCGTTTCCAGGTCGGCATCGGTCTCCTCGCAGATAAGTTCTGCAACCCTGCGCATCTGGCTTGCCGCATGAGATTTTTCATCAATTTGAGGTTTTTCATCGATTTGAGTTTTTTCATCGATTTGTGGAGGCCATGTTGTATTCAAAACTCGGTAAACAAAGTAAGAGTGCCAGAACTCGCTGCCTCTATGTTTCTTCCATTTAAGTTGAATTTTGACATCACCTGTGATAAAGTTCGTTTGGTCGTCTAATAGCTTTCTCTTGAAAAGTATAGATCTAACTTCTTGTGAGAATCGATCTGAATGTCTGTCAGCCAGAGAAAACCCCAAAAGGTGAAGAGAAGCAAGATCTTACTGCATACTAGCCTGAGTGCTAAAGCTCTTTTAATAGAGCGAGCAAGTACAGCCTCTAGCAAAATATTTTCAACTACCTCAGCGGGAAGTTCTAAGAACTGCATCCTGTTGGAGATATTGGGAGCTTTGTATTTCAATGATATCGAATTCCTGGGTCGACGAAGAGTATATGTATTTTCCAGATGGGGTTGGTAAGTCATAAGAAGGACTACCTACATGCAGCGCGGGGAAGTATGAGTATATGCTTGCCCCGCTAACATAGCCACTCCAGCTTCCTCTTCTTTGAGTCACCTGGGCAGACATTAAACCAAGTGAATGTTCAAATGTGGTATGACGCATTATCAATGTCTCGATATGACCCTAGACTGTATTGATACCCCAATTCACTACAAAGAAATCATCACCTGGGCAATGTTTGATCCCAGAGTCAGTCTCACACCACTCGATTGCGTACTGTTCATACACGTGGACCGGTCAGTATTTGCATAGGTACACTTACCAAGTACTGCCGATGGATTTCGAGGCGCGTTTGTGAACAAATCAAGACATTTACAGCTATTGAGAGGGAAACCTGGAAGGCAATGAATGCTGCCCAGTGGATTGATATTTGGGTTCGAAATTTAAGTAACAGGTGAAGGACGAATCAAAAAAACTTCAATTTCCCAATTCAGACTTGACAATAAAATAATCTTTTGGGCTTGGATGCTTCGCAACACTTTCCGATGTCCATGTCCACCTTCAGATTTGACAATCAATTTATGTATCAGGCTTGAATATATAAGAGATTCGAGAGGGTGTGTTTTGTTGTGAGTTGTAGGGGTGTAATTTAGTAGTCAACTCCTGGTGAGGTATCGGTGACGGTGAGGTCCAGTGAGCTTGAAGTTGAGATTCTATATGTGGAGGCTCACAACGAGGTCGCAGTGAGCTGTTTTGATTTTATCACCCGGTGAGTTTATAGAGTTGAGATTCTCGATATGAGGATCAAGATTGCAACGCGACTGACAAGGAAATCCATACTATCAACGTGTGAGATTTTTGACTTTGCCGTGATTTTGAAAGATCTGACAGCTCACCGGGACTCAATATGTGCACGGATGAGAGTTTACTAATTCCCATCCTCAATTTTGATACGCGCACCTCAACGCCACACAAGTATGGGGGTCCATGGATAGGTATGATGCATGCCCAGGTGCTTATTAATCACTTTCCAAGTTTCCCATACGGCGGAATGATTGACCGGCGTCAGCATCTTCATGACCAAGGTTGTATCTATATTGAATTCAATAGATGGCTGGAAATTTTATTGACTTCCTGAAGATGAAAATCTCCCGCCTGAGTTACACCTTCTACAATCAATCATTCAACCAACAAGAACCATTAATGGGGTGCCTCGGCGAGTCAGATTCACATCACCACCCCCATCTCATATTGCCCTTTTACAAATGGTGAGACAGTGAATCTCAATATATATACATATATACATATATACACGAAAAAAGTCCTGGCGTTTGGGATTTGGATCACGAAAGCTCCAAAACTAGAATGCCTCCAAAAACTAGGGGGAGACCGAAGGGAAAAGGGAAAGCGCCCAGTCAGAATGCCGTCCCAGACGTATATCGGGATATGTTGGCAGAAGCCATACCTGCCCAATTAGAAGTCCCTGAAAGACCATTGAAGAAACGAAGAGTTGGTCTTCGAGGTGCTGCACCAGGAGCATGTTCGTCAAAAACTTCTGTGGCGAAGTCACATGACGAAGCTGAAGACGAAAATGATGAAGAGGATGTGGAATTCGAGGATGTTATCACGGCGTCGAAAAGTGTAGATGATGATGGCTCAGATGAGGATACAGACAAACCTCAACAAACCGCATATAGAGAATCTGATGAAGAATCGTTGGAAAGCGATGATGATATCGAAATCAATTGGGAAAATATTAATTTCAATACGAAAGATGATGAACCATCAGGGGATTTAGAACTAACCCTTACCAGGCCAACACCTCAACGTCAAACCGCCACCCCAAGACGTAAACCTATCACCCAAGCTGATAAAGATCTTCGGTTAGAGATACATAAATTGCATCTCTTGTGTTTATTATCACATGTGGATAGGAGAAATGAATGGTGTAATGATCCCGTCGTTCAAGATTCACTTAGGCCTCTTTTAAACAAGAAGATGTTGGAATTTCTGAGGCCAAGAGAGGATTTATCACAGTTTAGTCAGGCGGAGTCGTTGAAAAGGGGATTGGAAATGGTGGCTGTTATGTGGAGAACGAAATTTCAGATTACCAAGAGGGGGATGAGGAGGGCATTGTGGGCGGACGATGAGGATGATATTAAAAATGTAAGATCTCTCATGGTTATTGATGATACTAGCTCTGACGGTATGGTCCATAGTATAAATTACCTGATGATGCAGATGCTTCATATGAAATGGCGGATTTTAGGAGGGCGGCAACTGAACTGAAAGGCTCTAGAGACGTAGGAGCACAGCTATTCTGTGCATTATTACGAAGCGCAGATGTTGAAACTCGTCTAGTCTGTTCACTCCAACCCTTATCCTTCACCACCGGCGGCCCATCCATGCCCAAACCACCCAAGCCCAAAACGAGACCCCCGCAACCCCCACCCGCTCCTTCACCTGGTCCTAGCACCTCCACCCTCCTCTCAAACCCACGCAGCCGTCTCGGCCACCCCAGCGCCTCCGCCTACCAACTCCCCACCATCAC
>NGKI01000005.1:1010226-1027700 GCA_002162615.1 Myriosclerotinia duriaeana
CCCCCACCAGTATCCTTTCCCCTCCCCTGCCCCTTTTCATCGCCCCTTTCTTTCCCCTTCTTCTTCTTCTTATTTCCCTTTTCTATACCCTCTCCCTCTCTCTCTATTTCTCCCTTATCCTTTCCCTTTCCTTTGCCTTTCCCTTTTCCCTTTTCCTTTTTGCCCTTTTCCTGTCGCTGTTCCTCCCGAAGTTGACGTGCAATTTCAAGCTGTTCTTCGAGGGTACTCTGACTTGAGCCAAAGCCAGGTGGTGGAGCTGGTGTTTGAGCTCCAGGTGGTTGAGCTCCGGGTGGTGGAGCTGGTGTTTGAGCTCCGGGTGGTTGAGCTGGGTGTGGTTGAGCTGGGTGTGGTTGAGCTGGGGGTGGTTGAGCTGGGGGTGGAGCTGGGGGTGGGACCCATCGTAGACCAGACCTATCCCCAAAATTTTCACCAGTCTCAAAATCTGACCATTGACGACGGTTACGGGGTACAAAACCACTTCCAGACGGTTGAACGCCAGTTGCTTGGTTAAGCAGAGACATGAATTGTGATCTTGGGGGCTTAGGAGCAGTTTGGACTGTATGTAACGGAGGGTTTTGTACGTGTTGATCTGGCAAATAGCTCATACCCACCCAGTGATTTCTATGATCTCGCCGACCTACTCGAGATTGAGTTCGTTCGTCAGTAATTGCCGCAACATACAGTATGTCATTATTTGAGGGATCGTAATTTTCCGGCTGGGACCACTGATGAATCATGACAGAATTGCCGTCGTTCAGCGTACCGTGTACAATACCAAGTGTAAGCCCCAGACTTGGATGCCGTGTTAATACCCTAGCAACTTGTTCAAATTCCCAAGCATTGTAGTGATTGGGAAAAACATCTTCGAACGCTTGAAATACACCCTCTACAGTAAGATTGACGGGGTTAAATTGAGTTACCAGGGAGATCCATAATGCCTCGGGGGCGCAGATATGCTTCCAGTTGTTGTGACCAGCTCTTAGGGCTTCGTCAAAATGGGGAATATTGGGATGGAAGGTCCAATTTCTTCTGTCAAACGGCGCTCTGATAGAATTTTTGCCATAATTTTCGTCCCTTGGCAGATTGACAACTGGTACAGGATCAGCTGCTGGACCTTGTCGTTCGTCACCTGGTGGTACAGGATCAGCTGCTGGACCTTGTGGTTCGTTACCTGGTGGTACAGGATCAGCTGTTGGACCCTGTGGTTCGTCACCTGGTGGTGCAGGATCAGCTGCTGGGCCTTGTGGTTCGTCAACTGGTGATTGTGATTCTTCATCACTTGATTCTTCATCCTCCGTCGTTACACCCCCATCCCAGTGCAAATCAAAAGGCCGCCGGACTTCACCCGACTGTCTTCTTTGCATAGCATTCCATGCACCTTCCGGCTGGCGATACAAGTAAAGCAGGGGACTATGTCCTCCCCCTCCTAAAATTTCCACGTAAAAGTTAGGAAGTCCATTATTAACGCGGCGTGTGACCATCGCTAGTCTATAATGTGGTCTGTTATCTGGAATTCCCAATATACCTTCCAGAAGGCCTTGGATATGCTCTGGCAGATATTCACCATGGGTCACAGGATCGTGGTGTGGATGCATCCTGATCATTCTTCTCTCTACATCCTCGTATGCCTGGAGTTCGTCCATGTTGTCGAACAGGATACCAGGATACTGCAAATGGAAGGATTTTGCTACTGCAATAATCGAAGATGTCAAGAAGCGGTGAAATTCCGGTCTGGATCTCATCCGCTGCCAGGAATCTAAGTCTACTTTCCACTCTGAAACGTCGAATAGTGCGGGTGCAGGATTTTCCACATCCTCGTCATGTATAGACCCATTTTGAGAACCCTCCTCCGAAGACTCGGGCAAAGGAACATTTTCTGGCTTCAACTTCATACCTTGCCAAAGGTCATTAGATAGGTGCAATACAACGATTCTCCTCGGTGGATGTACTTCTAAGGTATCCGGGTAGTCGATCTCACGAGAAAAATATCTCAAGCTGCCATCCTGTCGTGTAAATGGCGAGACGGTCTTTAAGACAAATGAATGATCAATCCTATACAAAACTTCAGCAACCTGACGTTCATTGACCGGCTCGATCAAAAATTCAATAGGCCTGCCAAGCACGTCCACTAAATGATGGCTCAAATCAACGTGTGGAAGATTGACTGCATCATGGCCTGGCAGTTGCTCTTGAATGGATTGTGAAATAGCATCCAAGGCACTCAACGCAGAAGTAACCTCAGGATATCGGGGCCGATGCAGGTCCCATCTCTCCATATCGAAGTCCACATATCTTGTAAATCTTGCAGGGAATATATCTCCATTCCTGGGGCGAGGAATGGGCGGAGGAGACGGGGATGGAGATGGTGGAGGTGACGGAGATCTAGGTCTCTTTGGTTGTTCAACACCGGGTGCTATTTCTATTTCTATACAGACTTGACGGACGTACATAATAGTTTCGAAATGTAGCGTTCCAATATAGTCCCAAAAGTCTCTCATCAATAACATTCTGTTAAGCGTGCGCGCTTCCAGATTCTCCGGACTGTCCGTATCATCATCAACCCAATCATCTGCTGATCCAAGCCAGCGAGGCACAGTGGCTCTAACCAACTCCTGCAGAGAATTCATCCTCTGACTTAGCTCGACCAACATTCTAAACACTGTAATTTCTCCCGGTTCCCGTTCTATCATCGGTACACCATTTATTCCCGGAATGGCTGGGAACTCCTCTACTTCTGCGCCCCTCCTCCGTATTTCTCTCTCCAGATTTAACAGATTCCTCATGAGCAAAGCTACGAGCGGAACTGGTGTTCCCGCAATATTAAATGCTTCTGCTGGACCTTCTAGCGCTCGTGATTCTCTCAGTTGGACGTGAAGATCCCTGATTTGCGCATGAAGATTAGTTACTTGTGTATTCCTCCGGGCCACACGATCTCTTAATCTGCCCAAGTCTATTTTATACTGAGCATTCTCATGCGAAAGGTCTCGATTCTGGACCCGCAGATCCTCTCTTTGGTCTAGCAAGTCATTTCTTTCATCCGTAATACGATCCAAGCGCTCAAGTCCATCTCTCATGAGATTGGTTACATGAATTTTATTGACGAATTCAAGTCGCTGAATTTGGGCTGCCAAGCGTCTTATCTCCCTTTTTGCTCCAAAAACAAACCCCAAGTATTTGTCTAGAGGCAAGAACCTGTCGTCAGCCCAATTCATAGAGCCCATCGCATGATCAATTTGGGCCTTGTATGTAGATATTTGCTGGTTTTTATCCGCGATATCTCGTTGCAACTTCTCCTTTTCCTCGTTACAATGACGCTGAATGGCCTCGATATCATGTTCGGTTTCTGCAAGGTATTCAAATCTTTTTAGCTTTGCAGAAAGTTCTTCAACCTGAATGTTTGCATCCGTATACAACTCCCCTAATCGCTCCGATGCCCCATACAGTGCTTCTTTCTTGATGTTTTCCTTCTCTTCATCAAATCTAGCTTCATCTTCTTTTAATTTCTCGATTATCATCTCAGAATGGGCGAGTTTGTCCTCTGCTCCGATTAATTCCTCTCGCAGTCTTCGCAAAGTCTGTTGTCCTCTTGCATCCAAACCAAGAGATGTTACAGCATTATCGTCTCGATAGTCCCTTAACCGCTTGATTTTTACATCGCGTTCCAAAATTTCCTGGTGAGCTCGTTTTCTAAGTTCGATATTTTCCCTCTCCTTCTCTCGCCACAGCATTGTTGCCCTGCCATCATTAACAACTTTAAGATCTTCTTCCAAATTTTTGACTTTATCGTTGAGTATTGCGATTTGCGCGCCACCTTCTACGACTGAAGCGGTGAGTGTACGGATTTGTGAGCGGTGCAGGTCTTTTGTATGAGCAGCTGCTTCGAGCAATCTTTCCACTGTTCTCGCTGGACCGCCTGCTAAATTCACGGCACTCGAAGCTTGACGTAAAGCTGTGTATTTTGCTAACAGATCTTTATGTGCCCCCTGTATTTGATTCCTCTGTTGCTCCAATTCACGAAATCTCCGCAGGAGGTCATCTTGATCATTGAAATCGTGATGTAAATTTATGCATTCGTCTCTCAATGTCTGTAGCGCCAGACGTTCCTCTGTGACAGTGTTTATTCGCTGTACAAGGACAGCTATTTGTTGGGTAAAATTAGCTTCTCGCAGCGTAAGATCGGCTACTCGCTGTCTCAAGTTCCAGGAGAGTCTGATATAGTCCCAAAGAGACCAGCAGACTTCTATAATCAAAGTTGCCGGCGTCAAAGTTCGAATAATTATCTTCGCAAGGTGGAAACGAGTATTATTGGCTACCCCTGTTCGCCACGACCAGTAAAGCGCCATTTCTTCCTCATCTTGTTCGCTTTCAAGACGGTCCCAATCAAGCCCAGCAGCAGCCAACCTGTCCTCACGAGCAGTTATAATTGATGCGGCACGTAATGGTACCCACTCTAGCATATAGCATACATAGAAAGCCGGGACGCCGAATTGCAACCCGTACCACAAGATCAACGGAAAGAAATTGACGAAGTTGATAGCGAACAAGCAAACGTTTAATACAAAATTTGCTACGAATTTGAGGGAAAAGACGATTTGGTCGATGTATAAGAGAAGGCCTGCGTATAGAAGATTGGTTGCGAGTCCATTAGTGGCAAGAATCATTGGGTACCAAATCCATTCAGGGCATGCTTGACCAAGCTTTTATTAATGTAAGTGTAAGTACAGAAAGAAGAGAGAAGAATGGGGTATGGATATTATGGCTTACCATTAGGGGGTACAAATATGCCCAAACTAAGTTGATTGGCTATAAATCTATATTAGACGATGATGTTTGGGAAGGAATTCGTGAACTAACAATCTCCAATGCTAATGCCCACAGCACCATATACCCATCTGGCAAAAATATTTTAGCCAGTTGAACGATAGTCCGATGAATGGTGTCCTTTAACTTTTAGTATCAACAAGTATTCAAGAATTGTGGTTACTCACTGTAGTATCCCAGATAGTTCTCGACCAACCTCTCTCGTTTCCTTTACAAGACATATAAAGCCACCATTGATCGTTGTGCATGTCCCAAAAGTTATGGTCATGTCCCCAACCCTCTACATCCTTCAATATCTTGTTACATCTCTGTATATTATCAAATGAGCGAATATTCGCCAACCAGTATGCCGTATGATAATATATGATCCCGCCTACCCACCTCAACAGAATGTTGAGTGGTATGCTGAACCATGTCCAATTGAACACGAAGCCCACTGCAGCAAGCGTCAACAGGAAATGTTGTTGCCACCACTGAAGCCCTCTTGTAATTTTGCCTAGCCAATAATTTCGCATCTTGTTCTCAGGCTCAAAAGAATCTACGAATTAAAGTTGTTGGATCAATCATCCTAGTAGGCATGCAAAGGAGAGAGAGATATGATACGTATAGAACAAACAGAGCTCTCCGGAACGCAACTTTGATACTGGTAAAATAAAAAGGAGAAATAATACTTCTCGTGAATTGAAATGTGACGCACGTAGTAGAGCAATAAGATTAATTTCCAGTTAAAGTGGAATCCATGAGACAAAGGGCAACTACCATCATAATAATCACAAAGGTTTTCCACGAGTCTTCTCGAATAATTATTCAACACACAAAGAGAGCGAAAGAAAGTCGCTTATACCCCAGATGCGGCAGAATAAAAATAAATTTCAAAACCCATAGACTCGGAAATATGGAAATGGGCATGATATACACAATGGCTCATATTATGAGATAAATTTCGAAATCTAGGATGCATCATCACTCTCGTTGTCAGACACATCGAACTCTCTAGCCCTCCCTATTTCTGTCTCTTCGTCGCTCTTGATCTTTCCAAACCCTTGATTGAATACAGCTTCTCGTGAAGGATGAGGCTCATGACATTTAGAGGAATGCAATCTTGGAAAATACCTTCTATATGAGAAATATGCGAGAGAAATGCCAAGAATGGATCCACATGTCACATCATATACATCGTGACTATGATATTGTTAGTGATTGACATATGAACTCGATGATTTCCAGCTTACCGATAATCTTCACACCGACTAATTGCAATCATGGCAGCTCCAAGCAAGGGAGCGAGAGCTAATAGTACTCTCCCAAGATCAGTCCTAGGTCTGAAGACATGTGTCTGTCCAGCAAAGAAAAATGCAAGATATCCAAGTCCAGCAAATGCAAAAGAAGAATGACCCGAAGGAAAACTTCTCCAACCATCATGCAACGTATGGTGATCTTGTTCCATGCATACATGAATAGTAACCAATTTATTCTCTGGTGTTTCGGGTGTAGGCTTGCAGCGGGAGATAAGATCGGGTCGAGGTCTCCCAACAGCATTTTTGATAACATCGGTGATGAATGATGTAAGAACCAGTCCTATGAAAAAACCTAGCATAGTGACATGAGATTTGTGTAAATTGGCCCTCGAGATTCCCAGCCAGAGGGCTAAAGTTACGCATGGAACAACTCCTGCATATATCAAATTCCACCCAACGGATACTCTTTCTACCAACGCATGTGGGTATTGAATGTTGATGTTGTTGATGAAGAACATGCGGTGGAATGGTTCTTGCAGAAATTCGATCTGAACAAAAGGGGAGTTGATTAGGATTTATATAGGTATATAAAGTTAGGAAAATTACCAAGATGTATGCCGTCAGCAGTAATACAAATCCAACATAGTCTGGAGCATAGCTCTTCTAAAATAGAGATGTTAGATGTTAGATGGTAACATGTAATAGTTATAATGGCTTTACCTCCCAGAACCGTGCTACGGCACCAATCCAGCCCTGTTTCGAGGTCAACCCTCCATTATTCCTTCCCACTCGAGACATTCTTGCGACGCAGCGCAAAGGCAGTAGTCAGGTCCTCCTCATTGAAAGAGGATATGTCAAAAGTTGAAGAATTCCAAGGTTGTATGAGAATGTGTAGTTCCTGGTTGTGAATTGTGGGAGATGCAATTGTAGCTTGAAAGGCATGCGACTCCAGATTGACCCACCCACTTTCCTCAGCCTTGTCTCACCTCGGGAAATCTTCGGCACGGAGGTTAATCTAATCTATGATTGTCTACCCGGGATTATCTCTACAATTGTTCGAAAGAAAGTATCCATTCTAATTTCTAAAGTATTCATATTTCGACCACTTCGGACATTGAGAAAGCTCAACTTATCACGAATTCCAATTTGTATCGTATCTTCATGAAAAGAGACATCTCCTACTAAAACAAGTCATGGCGGACCAACAGCAACCACCAGCAAATCAACAATTAAGTTCGATGGTGCCCCCAAATCCACCACTCTTTTGGAAGCAATTTACACCAGATAATATCAAACGCATAGAGAAGCTTCGCGCGGAGAAATTCCCAGATCTAAAGATCGCCGACAAATCATCATACAAGCTTCCTCCCCGTATTCTTGACCTACCTGTCGAATTACGATATCTGCAACCGCCAGAACCACCAGCAACCGGAGTTTACAAAACATTGGGGCGCGTCGAAAGAGTATGTTGAATGCTGCTATCTATTGGGATTTCAAACTTGCGATGGAAGGCACTGACATTTTATGGCAGATCGCAGAGGAACCTCCTACTCTTGAGGGGGATTATAAACAACTATATACTCCACCGGGTACACCCAGAGAAACCGCAAGGCATGAGGATAGGGCATTAATTCTCAAAAGAATCGCAAAGTCGCTGCTACTGAATTTCTTGGAATTGTTGGGTATAATGAGTATCCACCCGGAACAGGTAGAGCAATTACCTTTATTTTTCACCAAAGGATGTACTAATTGAGTGGTCTATAGAGCCAAGAAAAGATAAATGACTTGGAGTCTCTGTTTGTTAATTTCATTCATCTCTTGAATGAATATCGACCACATCAAGCACGAGAATCATTAATTTTAATGATGCAGGATCAGTTAGAGAAATCGAGGTCCGAAACCGAAGGTATTATGAAGATGAAAGAGAAAGTCGAAGAAATATTGGAGGGATTTAGCCAGATCAAATTAGAAGACGAGCACAGTGCTGATAGCCAAATGCATGAGGATATAATGGAGGACGACGGGAAGGACATTTGGGGACAGATGGATTTTGAATTCGCCTGATGTGTGCTTGGCCTGATGTGTGCTTGTGCAGAAGACGATTCTCAAAACCTCCATACCAATCACTCTCAAGGTTGGTAGTGCTATGCGTCAATCTTCACCGCCTAGAATGATAAGTTGTCGTCAGTCTTCTCGACATTGCTTCATCTACGAGAGGGACGCCTCATTGATTCTACACTGGTAATAATAAGTAAGGCTTAGCCATAGCCTCATTCGGCTACACCCTTTACGGCTACTCCTGGTTGATCTCGATTGGCTAGACGACTTGGTATTCTTGTGAAGCTGAGCTTCCCTGCATTCTCAATGACAAGAGGAGATAGCATGTGGTATAAAATCAGCCATTTGGTGTAAGTTTTTCGACAGCTGGTCGGACGACCGCATACACACTACGAAGTAGGTACTAGGTAGTCTTCAATTGCTATATGGCAAATAATCAAAAGTTTAATAGACCGCCCAGTTGTCCGCTATTTGCGTCTCCACTATTACATCGTCCGAAATGATGATCAGCCAATTACTGGGCGAGTTCCAAGCTTCCAAGATTCATGCGTAACAGTTCCAAGGTTACTCCAGTAACTTTCTTTGTATTAAGCCACGCCTAGAACTCTACCGGTATATAATATCATTAATATCATTCACTTCCCTCCTTTGCCCATTACTCTCCAGTGTCTCCACCTGCAGTCCTAAATACATTCAAAAAAAGCCATCAGAAAATCTTACCAACAACTACAAGACTACAACACTACGACGACGTTATTGTAAGTTACCTACTCCCCGCATTTCTTACTGTGGCTGTGATATCTGTACCACAAATATGACGTATTGCGCCACAGTCGCTAGCTGTACATTCCCAGTTCATATCATATCAAACACCGCCTTCATAATAATAAGTATCGTGTCAGAACCCCCAAAAAACTAATCACCATCTCCATTGCAGACATTCAATCTACACGAGCAAAACATCACATCACATAAACCTCATTCAACAAAACAGCCCTCAAAATGTGCACCTCAACATCCACCGGCCTCGTTAATCGCAACGGTCCTGGCTCTGCAGCCTCGTCTACTATCTCTGATATTGTGAAGGGCACCAATACGACTGGAAAGACTAAGTGCTTGGAGTGTGATGGGTACGAATGCTGTTGCATTCCTATTCCTTGCACAGTTATGTGAAGGGAGTGTGGATGTGTGGGATGATGGGGGAAGGGAGAAGGGGGATCAACTTTGGACTGGGAGGAATGATTGGGGAATACCACATGAGATGAGAGATTGAGATGAGAGATTGATCAATTTGATTCGGGGCGGTGTTCAGGGAATTCTCGAAGAGGAAGGGAGGGATACGCGCCATTGACGGTGATATTGGGTGATACTATGAATAATGAATGGATACCTTTTTCGATGCTGAGCAATTTGTACTCCGATGCAAGCCTGTGCACGATAACAGTTCTCCAAGAGATTTCTAGGAAAATTGATGCTATGTAACATCTCACGGAAATTCAATATGTCACTATGCAAAGAGCATTGGGTTGCAATGCATGACTGAATGAATACGATGTGCTGACTAATCACAGCTTTTACTGACGTTCATCCTGGACCACTTGCACGCTTCTTTTCCATCTTTCCTCAAACGCAATCATTTGATTTTCACCTGGGCGTTCTCTCAAATTTACGCACAGCAAGGCTGGTTCATTCTAAAAACTCCAATCGGGGACTTGTCAAACCTATTGATACCATCATGCATGTATGTGGCTTTGCACAGAAGATACTGCCTCGCCTTTCCGATGGTGTTACTCTATAAGAATGAGCTGATCCAGCCTTGATGTCGGATGGGCAGAAGCTATAAGAACATCATGTTGCTGCCTTTCCATGTCTGAAAGCATACTCACTTTGTGATGCAGTCCTTGAGCTTATCAGATGTGAGGTTATAAATTTATTGCAGGCTATCACTCTATCCTGGACATGAGCCCCATGGGGATTTGAACATCAATCTCATCCCTTGTTCAGAAGACTTTGTACAAAGTTTTCCGCAAGATGGCTGAGGTTCTTGGTGTAGCAGCAAGCATTGCCGGCTTGGTATCACTTGCTGACACTGTCGTTCGATTGGGCTACACGTACATCAGGGACGTCAAAGATGCTGAAAAGTCTGTCCAAAGCCTTGTTGATGAGGTGAACAGTCTATCCGGCGTACTGCATAGTCTAAACAATGTGGTGGAAGAATTGGAAGCAGCGGATTCGACGTCACATAGTTTCAGCAAGATAACGCACATCAACTCTTGCCAAACGACCCTCGAGAAGATCAATTTGGAATTGGAAAATTCCATACCGGAAGTAAAGTCAATTAGGCAGAAGCTAAAGTGGTCATTCAACAAGAGAACCATTGCGGAACGACTTAAAGAAGTTCAGAGCCATAAAAGTACAATGATCATGGCTGTGAACGCGAGACAAATGTTAGTAAATTGACTTTACATATGTTCCTTACTTATCCAATGTGTATAGGTCTGCTTTAGTCAGTATCCTTGCGAGTCAGGAACAGGTTAGCAAGGAGTTGGCTGCCATCACTGCCAACCTGGAAACTTCGCGGTTAAAGGCGGAAGAATTACTTAAAGGTTGCCTCGTGCCATGTCCAATGGAAGATGAATGCTGATTACCTTGCAGACGACACTTTACGAAAGAAGCTCAATCTGCTAAGTACTATTGATGTTAGGAAATGGCAGGATTCCAACGCTCGCTTAAGAGAACCAGGGACAGGTGTTTGGTTCACTGAGAGCAAGGAGTTCCAGGGCTGGATATCCACGGATCATTCAAAGCTTTGGGTATATGGAATACGTATGTTCTGGCTCGCCCCATTACTGCAACTTTTTCTGACATTAGTAGCTGGGGCCGGAAAAACTATTCTGATGTATCTTATATGCCTACTTGAAGTCAGCTTTTGGATTGTGGAGAGCTAACTAGACATCCCAACCAGGGCATCTGTTATAAAAGAGATTGAACATAATCGTCATCCATCCCATGGTGCGAAAAATTTCAAGTCGAATTCTTCAAACCCTGACTTTTTACTCACTAACACATACATGTTTAGGACTTGGAATATTCTATTGTGACTACAAAGACACTCAAACTCACGATCCACGAAACATCCTGGGGGCTTTGGCACGGCAGCTGATTCTTCAGCATGAAAATGCTTCAATACAACTGAAGACTTTCTGCGAAAAGCATGGTATGACCGAACACACTCAAGGCTCAGCTACTCACGAAGACTTTTGTCAATTTATAACCGTTTTGTCGAACAATTTTACATCAACCATTATTGTAGTTGATGGGCTGGATGAGGTTGTAGGAGATCGCGCAAAGGTTGCAAGGCTCCTACGATCTTTGAATGGATCAGGGACAATCAAAACATTGCTCGCCAGTCGCGATGAGGTTGATATCCGAAGTGTGTTGGCAGATTATCCTAGCATTTCCATTGCAGCGAGGAGTAGTGACCTGCGACTCTATGTGCATTCGGAGATTAAGAAGCGAACGAGCATACGCAGGCTTCGCATTCAAGATCGTAGCCTGAAGGACCATATTGTCAAAGTTCTTACAGAGGGTGCTGATGGCATGTAAGTCTTTCGAGTTCTAATACTACAAATTAAAGCCATTGGCTGTCTCTAGGTTTCGGTGGGTTGCATGTCAAATGGACTACCTTTGCGAATGTAGTACAGACCGAGATCGCCGTGAAGCCCTGAGGAAACTACCACCAGATTTACCTAAATCCTACGAACGTATTCTTCAGAGGGTAAATCTAAGCAGCAAAGAAAATCAAACACTTGTCAGGCATACACTTCTCTGGGTGGTGTACGCTGTGAGGCCACTAACAATAACACAACTACTTCAAGCACTTGCAATAAGGCCTGGTGACAAGACTTACGAGAAGGAATATATGACTACGTTAGATGAGCTTCTCAATTGGTGTAGTAGTCTCATACGCACAAGGCCCCAGTCGGGTGGGCTAGAACTTGCTCATTTTACAGTGAAGGAATATCTTCTGAGTCTTGATGAGTCTTGCAGTCCAGACCTTTTACAATATCGATTATCTGGAGATCATACCGACATAGCGAGAACTTGTATTAGTTTCATAAACTGCACGGAGTTTGACGGAAGGCCTACACCAGCTGCAAGTATTGATATGGGTTTATCCGATTTCAATGAAACATGGATGGGTTTCGAAAAGGAATACCCTTTTATGAAATATGCCCTCGAAGTGTGGCCTACGCATGTCCATAAAAGTTCGTGGTATGAAATTGCAGATGAGGTGTTACTGCTTTTCGATGAAGGTAGCAATTACAGATTGTGGACATTTGCTATTTATTACTATCGCACCAACGATGTTCACCCACCAAAGGCTTGTATGGCTAAAGTTACAGGACCTTTACGACCCTCTGCTCTTCATTGGGCATCTATTCTTTCCTTGCCGGAGATTTGCGCGGCTCTCATTGGTCGCGGTGATATTGTAAATGCGCCAAGTGTTTTTGGTAGTCCGATGTACTGTGCGATGATGGCTTACGGCGCAATTTATTTTGATGATGATGCGCCTGAATGGCCTTGGCGTTCGACGGAAAGGTCTATCAGGGAATTGGTCGTCGCCGGTGTGGACGTCAACAATTTCGCAGATTCAAACGGTCATCCTCACTCAGTCTTAGGCCTCGCTTTCCGAAATTGGGGTTTTTTGAAAGATACGACCCATGAAGCCATTCGATTTATATTCGAGATGAATCCGAAAGTTTCCATGACAGTTCTATTTCATTTTCTGGAGTATAAATTCAATGGAGACGAAATTGTAAATCGTGATGACAACTGGAGAACATTCGATGACATTCAGGACTACGGTCTCTTGGCATGGGGTCTAAAAACTGAGTTTGAGCATTTTGCTCCCGATACACTGCCAATAGTATTCACTCTTTTCTTACATCATTTGACTACGGCCAAAAAACCATCGACAACCTTCCTCAAATCTCTTTTCGGGCATTATTTCCATAAGATAACACGAGGAGCCAATCGGATAGCTTTTGATTATACGCTGGAAGGAAATTCTGAAGAATGGACGATGAAACTAAAACTTGCAATTTCCCAATTGATTCGCAATTCCAACGAAACGCTCGCACTTGAAAGAGGACTCATGAGAGTGGCATCTGCTTTGGATACAGGTCCACATTACACTCGGCCAGGCGCACGTTGCTTTTGGGTACTGGCTATGATCCAAACTTTACTGTACAATGACATCAAGCTGGACTTCAATTGGCGATGCACAGATGAAACAGGAGACACGATCTTTCATCGACTAATCAGCGACACTCCTGCTCAAGCACACAGGTGGCGAAATGAGCTCAACTGTGTAATTTTGAAGGCTGTTTTACAACATGGAGCTGATCTAACTGTCCAAAATGCTCATGGTCTTACTGCAATCGAGCTTCTAGCATATTTCGCACCATACCCGAAGTGTGCTGCGCAAACCCTTGGTCAGATCTGGAAAATGGGACAAATTTCAAGCGCTTTCAATCGTTTGCCCGACCTTCCCAGCAAATTGCTCTGCGCAGCTACGCGCTCACCTGAAATAGCGGAATGCATCTTTCTTCAGCTAGCGAAGGATGAGAACACACACAAGAAACTTCTACGAGATTTTTCGGTACATCATTGCACTACCGATTATATGAAAGGGCTATTCACGTTGTGGCGTAAGAAGGTGATAAACGAAGATGATTTTCCAACTACCGAGGAAAAATACAGCAATGGCAGCACGTCCGTAGTGAATTCAGACGAGGCTGGCATCTTAATTGCTGAAAAGGAGAATCACGATGCCGGCCCATCTGTCATAGGGATAGATGATGCGTATTCTTATTTTGCGATGAATAATGTCGAAAGCACTTATTCTATTGTAAAAGAAGATAAAGACACGTCTCCGGTTGAACTATCCAAGCAAACATGCCCAATGGTCAAGATAGAAGTCGCGTTTTCGATCCGTATTCCAGGAAAAGGCAATCAATCTTTGGCCATGGACAAAAGAAGATATGCAGATATACATTTACTATCAGGAAGTCACGATCCAACGAATTTCGGGAAGCTACGGTTATTATTAGCACAAAATTCTAAGTTAGAGGTCCGCGATAGCGGGGATCTCACTCCACTCGCTATTTCAATTCGTATCAAGAATCTGCGAGCAATGTATGCTTTATTCATAGCAGGCGCAGACTTCGAGGTTCGCGTCAACCATGGGCAAACATGCTTGCATCTAGCTTGCTGCGTAGGAAACAAAGAAGCCATTGAGGCTTTGCTTGCAGTTGGTGCCAATGTCTCAATCAGAGACGACGAAGGACGTACTGCAAAAGATTTTGCTGAAAACAACGGCCGTAACGATATTCTAGAGCTGTTTGCCAAGGCCAGCCTTCAACACCGCCCTAAATTACCTCCAATTGAATTACCTCCAATCGTTCCAGCACCTTGATAAGAATGGTTTTCGGCGTAGCAACTGCAGCCAAACATGATTGACGATGATATGAACTGGCACCCTGGGAAACGCAGGAAATTGTGAATATGATGATCCATTCTACCGAGCTAAGCTAGAATGGGATGAGATTGACTTCATATAGCCAATGGCACAAAGAGAAGTGCCTCAAACAGAGAAGCTAGGCTCCTTTCAACCTAGAACCACTTGGAGACAATGACCTACTCTTTAACATGCAGCCTTTTTCGAAGATGGCTAGCCGAATGCTTCCTCGCTACTCTCCCTACCCCTAAGCAAAGGTTAAATTTTTAGGCGTACTGCAAGCTAAAAATTTAATCTTTGCTTAGGGGGGGGATAATAGTATGTTATGATCGAGGAAAAGATCGAAATTGTTGGGTTACAAGTTGGCTTGGAACGGAGATAGGATTCTATCATTCTCGAACTGAATTTTTGTGATTTATTCTTATGATCTGCTTTCTGCTTTTTGCTTCTATTTTAGTATACCGGTATTATGGTCTTTACTCGTACACCTGAAATTTATCACATTTGAGTTCTGGAAACACGTGCGCATTCTGAAGTTCCTCGTATCACGTGCCGACCTCAAGTGCCGACTTTACCCCTGACTGAACGAGCAAGTGGAGCCATTGACAGATTACTAGATTACTAGTAGTACTAGGCTTATCGATAGGTACAGACCGTTGAATCCCTTTACTGCCCGACAACCCGAGTTGTCGGTGCAATACAGGTCGGTGATCAATCTATTTTTAAATCAATACATCATCAGCCCCTTCATCAGTAAACGAACCTAAAACTAAGAGGGAAAATATTCTCAAAATCTTGTAGAAAAAGTCTTTACCTCTCTTCTTCTTATGTGTTTCTTGGCTAATAGAACTGATAAGCTTATAATCTATAACAGCCTCACGATATATCATGGAGAAATGATTCTCGACTTGGCATTCAAAGAATGTTCTGTTGGTTCATGATCAATCAAACCTTGATGCTTGCAGCCCACTTGATTGACAATTTCGCATATCAATTTCGCACACCCTGGAATTCAAGGAAGATGATGCAGGAGGATAACGAACAAAATTGCGCGTACTGGCGTACCTGAACAAACTCGTATAGAGATCCACCTGAAAATATGGATCTCACGAGGCTGGGTTCTCTAATAAATATACTATCATATCATATCATATCATGTAGATATGTAATTCCCCCCACGAGAACTCCACAAGCTACCAAGCCGTGTTTTTCTTCACATGTTTAAAAGTCGTTCCAGTATTCCCTTTTGGGGGCTGCTGTCTTTGGGTTTACTGAAGACGGCCAGTGCGAAGTCGACGACTGAATCGTTGGATGAACAGTATGGTGGTGCTTTGACGGATTCAGGAGATTATCTTTATGGGTCGAACAAATGGGGTGATGATGGGAGTGGAAGTCAGAATATGACTGTATGTTGAGTCTCATTAAATTGAAGTTCATGATTGAATGTGGCGAGAATATGAGATTAATATCAGTTATCGTAGGTCCTTTTGGCAGACACCAATGGCGCAAGTTTCAACGCGACCTGGATGTGGGAAAACAATACCGAATATGTATGCATCACAATCAACCCCAACGCTCACAATCGCCCTTAAACTCCCATCCTAACAAACCACAGGTCCACGCCTACCCCAACGTCGGCTACGAATCCATCCAACTCCCCACCCAAATAAGCAACATCGAAAGCTTCCACCTCAGCGGCAGCTGGTCCCTCTACCCCGTCGGCCAGGAAACCGCCTCCAACATGACCACAGCCCTCAACTCCGTCGGCTGTAAAGCCGACATCGCCCTCGACATGTTCCTCGACGTAAGCAACACCTCCTCCACCAACGCCTCCGTCGCAACCCACGAAATAATGGTCTGGCAATCCGTCTGGGGCGGCGTCTGGCCCATCGGCTACCATGATCCTCCAACCGGAGCCCCCGAATACAATCTCAGCGGCGTCACCTACCAACTCTTCAGCGGACACAACCAACAAGGACAAAAACAAGCGGTCTTTTCCTGGGTTCCGACCGTCTACCAAGACTCCATCGATGCGGATATATTCGAGCTCGTGCGCGAATTAGTCACGATTGGTAACATCACCGAGGATATGTATCTCGGACTCATCCAATTTGGTTCCGAGACAGTGCATGCGACTGAACCGGTGGAGCTACAGATGAAGAATGTAGAGATGAGCATTGGGGTTTCTAGCTCGAGGACGGCGAGCCCCACGGCTACGAGCACGAGTAAGGGGGGCGCGGATGTGTTTAGGCCGCAGATTACGAATTTTGCTATTCCGGCGGCGTTGGGGCTGGGCGTTATGCTTGGGATGTGAATGAGATTTTGGGGAGGCGTTTCTTTGATGGATTAATATGAATATGAGTAATGTTTTTTTTTTCGGTCGAGTGTGACGACATGATGTGTTGTCATGTTGGTTGATAGGACTCCAGATGTTTTGGGGGAGTCACAATGAATAGTAGAAGACGAAGTATGAAGTTAAGTTGTATATATTTTCACTATAAGAATTTACGATTCTCATTCTCATTTTCATTCCTCATCTCCATTCTCATTTTTTCCCACCAACCCAACGAACGCCATACTGAAACTAACCCAAAACAAAAATTACAAAACAAAAACAAACATGAAAACCCAGCATCTCAACATCACAACCCCCTCACATGCAAAATCTTCAATGTTTCCTCCTCAAATGCCTAAGCAAATGATCCGATCTCGCAAAACTTCGTTTACAGCCCTCCACGGGACAAATAGGTTTAGATATCGGGTTTGGTCCGGAGTAACTGGGGTTAGTGTTTCTGATATCGATATCTTTGTGTTTGGCGGTTATGTGGCGGGTC
>NGKI01000005.1:1027873-1044195 GCA_002162615.1 Myriosclerotinia duriaeana
GGGGAGATGGGGAGATGGGAACATACTTGAGTTCAAATCGCTTAGAGAAGGTTTTGGAGCAGATTGTACATTTGTATTCGTTTTGGATGCTAGGGGGTGTGTTGGATGTGGATTGGTTACTTGAGGGTGTAGAGGAGTTTGAAGCGGAAGGAAATTGAGATTGAGATTGAGATTGAGATATTGCGTTGGTGGTATTGGTAGCGGGAGATTGCATCGGCGGAGAGATTGAGTTGGTTGTGCTGGTCGTGGAAGATTGGGGAGCAGAAGGCGTGGAAGGTAGATGGAACTCAGTGGTCGGGCTCATGTATAGTGAAGAATGCATTGGGTCCCAGTCGCAGTTTTCTAATAATGGAGAATGAGAATTCGGGACAAGAGGAAAGTGAAAGTTTTCATATGCTTGGGTCTCTGTGAAGTGGTCGAATGTTGCTTGGAATGGATCCCAGGGAGTATCAATGCCGGTCAATTCGAGGTTGTTAGTCTGCAGGTCTGGGTCGATTGACGAGCCGGGTGACGGTAGTGGATGTGCAACAGTGCTGTTAATGCTGTCGTAAAGTATTCCGGGAAACATGTCATCCAAATTGTCCCATTCTGGTAAATTCAATGACTCATTGAGAATGTCCCAAGGCGATACAGGCGATTCTTCCAGTTCGTTCGCAGTATAGACACCGCTGTCCTCAAATCCCCCACTATAGTTAGAGCTTGAATTGGATTGGGCGTTATCTTCAGTGGGATCAGAAGTACTATTTGGCGGATCAGACTCCGCTGAAGCCTGTTCCAACCAAAATTGATCCCATTCACTCTCGATAACGCTAGTATCGATATCTACCCCCCACTCAATTCTATCGTTCGTGTGTTGTGTTTCGTCAGCATGCGTGGCCCAAGAAGGGCTGATATCTCTTGGTTGGTTGGCCATGATTGGTGATATGAAGATTTCCCTCGATGGTTGGATTTTGTTCTTTTTGGACTGCTTCTCAGACTGTGACAGGATCTACAGGCGGAGCAAGCGATGTGGAAAATGGGTTTATCGGTCAAGTATGCAGTTTTAAGACGTACATCGGTCATGTCCAAAAGAATCATCGAGTTGTTGGAAAACTCTCCATAATCAGCCGTGCCAAACACATCTTTGCGGTATCAAAACACTTGGCCGAGTGCTTTTACAATGCAAAGATCAGGATGTACATGTCTGAGTGAGTGACATGAAAGGCTTCGGGATACTCGGTGACTTCATGGGAAACCACTGAGAAATATCTGCTGCCGACGAAACTGCTTTGAGAGATAAAACCAGATGAAAAAAAAAAGGAAATGCGGTAAAGAAAATAGATATTGGCAAGTTTCCTTCAAGAGTCGGCAACACCGCGTTGTTTTCGAGTCGGAAAGCCTCTAGCGTCGATGAAAGTCTCCGAAACATAAACCCAGAGTCGTAAAAGAAAACCCGGGCTCCTTTGGGAGCTAACATCGAGATGACAGTGCCGCCTGATAGAATTGGCCACTGTCAAAGGATCAGAAGAGTTATTATGCGGTATCCCTCCGCGCGCTCGTGTCAAGCCCCCAATCAATACTGGGACTCTGAACGTCATCGTCTGGTCCTTTTCGACCTATACGAATCATCCATTCTGATGTCGGGAACACGATGTCCTCATTGGAGTTTGCCATCTTGACCAAGTTATGGTGACCGACTGAGTGTCGCTTGGCGATTGAAGATGGAGTATCAATCTGCGTTAAACCCCAAATAACCCCCGGGCCTTCATCAAAGTCTTGAGAATGTTTCTCAATATGGTCCATATAGCTGTTGCTAATATCGGGGTCTTTATGCGCTGGAGTAGAACCAAAGGTTCCTGGGCTAAAACCGTGCATGCTGGGTTGATACTGGGAGATGTTAGAATTGACACAACTTTTAGGTACATTTATTTTGATGACACATACGATGAGGTTAACTTGGGACCGAAACGATCATTGAAATTTGGAGCGGCAAGACCGAAAACGGGTTTTCTTTTAATAGGTAGGCAATTCACGAGAGTAAGAAGGGGATGTATTAGACGGGCAAGAAGATGAAGAGGAAAATGATACAAAGTATAAAATTCAAGGTATTTTTGTATTCCTCTCAAAATGGAGGCCCTCCATTACCATAAGCCTTCTGGGGCTAAATGTAAGCTTCGTGCTGAAAGGGGAAGGTGATAGCGCAGATCTTATTTTCGCTAATGATGATTGGTTATCGTGGCTAGTTAGATTGGACCCCTGATGCTCGCCTCATCCTTCCTACTCGGTGCAAATGAAAATAAGGACATCACTTCATCACCACTTTGATTTAATATATCACGGTCTTCTTTTATAGGTAGTTCTGTCTTATGTTTGTTTGTTTGTTGACTAGCCAGTAGCTGCAATGAACTTGCGCCGCATATCTAAAATACATACCTCGGTTCGCATTTTTATAATGATTTATAACAGTTATTAACTTTTCTCATTTTATACTATTTTCTACTAGATATTAATTATAGATGGCCTTACCCATTTTTATTAATTTTAAATAAATCTTATACTTTAATAAACAATAACGTTTTTATATATAATATTATTTTTATTTTTTTATTCGGTTTTTTATTTCCCAAAAACGAAATTATCCCTAACTCCTAAATATTATAATAAAGCTTTAATTTATAAAAATAAAAAGATTAAAAAATAAAATATTGATTTAAATAATAGAAAGAATAGCAATGTTAATTTTAGTTTAAATATTAAGAAGAATTAAATCAAAAGTATAATTTTAATTTAAATATTAATAAAGTTATATATAATAAAAGAGATAATAATTTTAGAACTAAGCAGTAGTAATAATATTGCCATTGCTGACTAAGCTAAGCTAAGCTAGGCTAGATTATATAATCGTAATGATAATGTAACAGATGCTACTAACTACAAATGCTTTGCCCCAAAGCAAAGAGCTAATCCAGCTCAGCTAGTACCTCGTTCTAAATATACATTAAAAGCTCCTCCGTTGATTCCCTTAGCGCTATCTTGCTCTCCTCAATGCCTAATGCATTCCATAAGCCTATTTCACCTCATTCCTCAAATGCCCTAACAAGTTCTACTGGAATCGTCGATCTAACTCCCACTTATCCCATTCCATCGTTCTACCTTTAAACCGAATGAGATATTTAAAAGAATAAAAAGTAAATAGGATTTTAATTTAGATATTGGAGAGGATAGAAGGTATAACTTTATTTCAGACACTGGAAAGAATAAAAAGTGGGTAGGATTTTGATTTTGATATTGGAGAGGATAGAAGGTATAATCTTGGTTTGGACATTGAAGAGGATAGAAGGTATAATCTTAATCCAGACTTGAAAAGAATTAAAGGCATGATCATAATTCAGACATCGAAGAGGATAGAAGGTATGATCTTATTTCAGACATCGAAAAGAATAAAATGTAGGATCTTGATTCAGAAATTGGAAACTAAAGAAAGAAAGAAAGATTATAGGGAGTTGCGCCTTCCTCTGCACCAACATTAAAGACCAAATGCACTAGTATGAGCTTTCCTTTCTTAATTGTTCTCATGTAAACATACGCGTTCCCTTCACATCCATTCATTTCTACATAATACATCTTGGTGTCTATTATTCTTCTTGTGGCTTTAGCTTGTATATCCTTAACTTGTACATTCGATTATATAACTTTTGTATTCGTCTTACCCGAGAGTTTCAAGCCCGGAATTTTTCAGCGTTACTATGTCGAGTCCTCGGAGGCGGACTCCATGGCTTGAATCTCAAGATTTGCCTGGCAACTTGATCCAAGACGAGCTAGATTTCAGAGCAACCCATGCCTTTGTCGTAGCGTTGCGTGATGCTTCAACGAGTGATCACCCCGGTGCATGGCAAGAGAGAAGATTAGAATCGTCAGCTCTTTTGGTTCAGGTGATTGAAATTGTTCCGATAATTATTTGCAATACTGATAACTATCATTTCATTAGTCAAATCACAACTTCAAACTTCTCGAGGACTATTTCGATGAAAACGAGAGACCTATTTCTATGAATGCTGTCGCCTTAGACCCTGACTCTAGATTACCATTTGCAACAATAAATATGGCCAAGGCCATTTACTTCCGCTTTGGTTACCTGAACCTTGCGGAAATTCGGCTTGTCGCTCCACCCCATCTTGCAAGATTGGCTGACGATAGCCCCGAGTTCATGGCCTACGGCAGGACATTGCGACGCTATTTTGGACTGATGGAACGAAGAATCGTACAACGAGCCCGAGAAATCGTATCAAGTATAGTGCTTGCTAATATTCAAAGCGATGAATTCAAAGTCAGTTGTAGAGCGGCCTTTAGCCACTTTACGTTGGCAACCTTTTTCTTCAAAGCCGTGACCGAGGACCAGTTATATTGGATCTATCGTCCTATTTGGGCAGCTATCGACTTTTCCGTCATTCAAGGTAGTGACACGCTTCCGGATAATCCTACGCTGCTGGATAAGGGCAAGTTTGATTTGAGAAAATTCACCAAAGTGGGATTCGCTTCCTTCGCCTCTCTTTATTTCGAATATTGCTTGCAGAGGAAGGGGCTTCGTCATCGACAAGATTCGAGGCTATTCTCGAGAGCTGAGGGAAGATTTTTCGCTTCTATTGCAGACGCAGAGGTTCAAGGCGAAGCGGAAACATTACCAGATGCCGCTGCAGAGGAAGAAAGGAAACGTATTGCAAAGGAAGAGATAGATCGCTACAATAAGGGGCTGGAGAATGTGATTTTAATTTGGAAGAAAAGTGCCCCATTTACAAAGTTCGATAAAGCTGAATTGTTGCCTGTTATGTCAAACTTCAATGGAAATAATGGTTCGTCGACATGGTAGAGGATCATTGAGCAGTGATATTCTTGTCATGGAAGATGCACATCAATAGCGTTGAGGGTTTCATACTGAAAGGAGGTACTTGATGTATATAAGACTGCTATAAATGCAATCGATAGCGCGAGGGTACGTTGTTTCTCGTCTCTCATTAACGAATTGCACAATGTCTTTGGCCAATTGTATGTTGATGTGAACCTCTGGAGGGCGAAGATTCAACACCTGTACGTAGTGTCACAATACACTCAATATAGTATGGTATGTAGTGTATAATGATGATGCCGATTGAAGAGTAGCTAGAAGTGACTACTTATTTGCATATATGGTGAGTGGTTCCTGCCCTAACACGTAGTGCCTTTTTAAGAACCTCTAGCTTTTTATTAAAAGTCTGTAAAGCTAAGATTGAATTATATTAAATATTATATATATATTATATTAACGTTATTCGAAATTTATATATTGTATTTAAAAGTCTTATTCGTTCTTTACTAAATTTTATAATATTACAAAATAAAGTAAAAACGATGTTTATTAAATTGAGATTATATTAATTTATATATAAAACAAAAAAGTATTAAAAAAAAGAATAAAAAAGTATATTTGTTAGTATTGATATAAGGATTATATAACTATATAAGAAATCGTATAAGTTAAAGCTTTAAGATTTAAATTAATAAAATATTTAACTTTTAAACCTTTTATAAAAAGTATTTGAATTATATTTAAAGACTTTGACTTTTATATTCATTACGTTTGCTTAAACTAATTAAAAATTACGATTTTTGTAAACACTAATAGCGTCACCTAGCGCTACCAGCGCCACAAGCGCCACAAGCGCTAAGAAGGGTTAAATAGCATAGTCTATAGATCAATAAGAATCAGATTTTACAATATTACAAAAGAGATACTAACAATTTTACTCTTCGACGAAATCGCCCCCTTTTAACCCCCTTTCCCCTTCCCCCTTTTATTATTCTCGAAATAATAAATTCAAGTTTTAGTATATACAATAAAGTAACTAAAAGACGAAGTATATTATAATAGCAAAATTATTTAATTTCGGTTAATCTTTATAAGTTATTTGTATATTATAGATATTGTCGGGAATTGCATAACCGTACAGGACAGATTAGGTTAGTACTAGCCGTACGGCGCTAGCGCCTCGGCAACGACCTATATAGGTTCTCGAACCCTCTGTATACTAGCTCTCCTTAAGTAATGAATATTATATAAAGTTACATAGTACTATTTGTTGATCTTCACCACCCCGGTGATTCCAACAGATATAAATGTTTTAAATATATCAAAATTTCGAAAAAGTATAAAAAGAATAGAATTCTAGTACTACAACTATTTCATAACTTTAAAAGTTTTAAAATTTAATATTTCGATAATATTAATAAGTTGAATAAACAAATCATTTAGATTTTTTAACAAATTGTACAAAATGATAGAGTTTTTATTAAGAACTTTTCACTTTCTACTAGCTTTTATTTTGTAGCATATACAGAACCTTTCGAATAGGATTTCGAACAAAAAGACTTTGATTTACTTGGCCGGCTTCAACAGATCCAGATTCCACAACCTTTAAAACCAAAGTTGAACTTGATGCTACATTTAAATCTACACTTAAAAGTTAAAACTACACCTGATTTTATCACTTCGAACCCTACCCTCAGCATCTTTACCCTACCACATCCAAATTCGAATACCTCTCAATCTCGATATCGATAATTTTCAACTCTACCACCGAAATCGACATAAATATCAACCTCTCAATCAACCTCAACTTCACTTTCAACATCTTATTCAATATCTCACTCAGCTCTCTATTCAACCCTCAATCAACTCCAATTTCTCACTCAACGCCACCTACGTCAACTCCCTACTCGCACATTCTCCGCACCCTGATCTAACTATCAATTTTATGTTTCAGCCTCAAGCCATAAACCATTATCTAAATCTACTCAACCTACAATATAATGAGAGAGAGGAGTATAAATATAGGTATGAGTATAGGTATAGGTATAAGTAGTAGCTATCTTATATAATCTTTCACTCTTTTAAAAAATATATTAAAATTTAATTTCATAATAATATAAAAAAGAACAAAATTTATATTAGAATATAATATTAAAACCTAAAAAATCTAAAACAAAAGGCATTTTATAAATTATAAAAATATAATTTTATATAAAAAAGTAAACATTAAAACAAAAACTATTTAATATATATAAATAGTTATTTCTAATTATTGTTTATATTATTATTATATATAATACGTATTATATTTATTATATATATTGTAAAATTTTCTATCTTCTTCAATTTCTCAATCAAGATTCTATTTTTAATCCTCTCAAATCATCTTTAAATAACACCAAACTCCAAGGCAAAATTTAAATAAAAACTCCGGTATCGTTCAAGTCGTACTCGTTGATCGTTTCGAAATCCTCGTAAAATATCCGCTTACAATAAATTAACCCCACCAACAACCAATCCCAACCCAACATTTATCCAAATCATATTGAAGCACCTCTCCTCGCCAGAAGTATGTGTAGCAGCTTTAGCAGCAGCCGAAGCCTTAGAGCTAGGATGAGAAGCTACAGTGGAGCCAGCAGCGACTGCTGAAGCTGAAGCGGCGGAGAGGGATGAGGCGTAAGATGCGAGTGCCGATTGAACTGCTATTGATTGAGATGATGCTTGAGAGGGGTTGAGAGTTGTTTTCGAGATGGATGTGGGGGTTGGGGTTGGGGTTGCTGAAGGAGCAGATGTTTGTCGAGCCTAGCGGTTTGTATCAGTGGTTAGTCGGATCGGAATAACAACATAATCTCACCTCTATATCTACAGCCATGGAGGAAGTGAAGAGGGCCATAATAGCAAGTATAGACAATTGAGAAAAGGAAAAATGCATATTTGCTAGACTGAAAGGAAAACGCAATAGCAACATGAGAACGGAGAATAAAGTCTCTTATATGGATTATTACATCTTAAATTCATAGTCTAGATCGTCTGATGTAACGGCCGACGTGTGTGTGCTTTCATGCATGTTTCATGATAATATGTGGTTCTGTTCTATATATATTGACTGCCATGACGTCGAGCTTTCACAGTCATTGCGTAATCGACCAGAAGATCGTCAAGATTGTAGATAACTCTCTTACTGAAGATTATTGTTGAGTTGCCATTCACTCTTCGACACGTCCAAGGGCTGATGAAGCTCTCAAGTGCTTATCTAGAATGTGCAAAGACTTTCAAGGATTGATATCATCCATATTCGTGTAAGGCTGCGCTACGTCATACTTGGTATTCCGAATCGAGTTTCATGATTCGTGCGTTTGATCACCGGCTGGTTTCGGGAACGTTTTGCCACGTGAAAATAAGTGGATAAAACTAATCTTAGAGCCTACCATCAGATTTAAAATAAAGTCGCCTAAAAGGAAGTCGAAAAGACTGGATTTCAAGCGGTCAAAGGAGGATCTAGGAGTTCTAATGCCAACCAAAACCAAAAGAAGAAACTGTCAAAAGAGTAAAAGCTAATGATGAGAGTGGGATTCGAACCCACGCCTGTTTCCAGACCAGGAGATTGTGAGCAATCGAATGTTAAGAGTTGAATACCTTAACCTGGCGCCTTAGACCAACTCGGCCATCTCACCGACATAGGGCAAATTTAACTATTTGATGAATGAAGAAGTTTTATTTTGAGATATATCATTCGGTTAAAATTTGATTGTGTTGATAGGCGGCCGCTAGTGTCAAATATTAAGTAAGCAACAGCTTATCTGCTTTTACTCGTATGGATCTCTCCTAACCTTAAACTCTCAAAACTCTACCTAGTAATAAATCAATCTTGCCCGTCTAATTTCATCTAGATGCGCGATTAAGATATTAAATATGATATAATCAAGACTTCAAAGGATTCTTGTTGATTTGGAGAACTATCACAAAACCTAACCTACAAGGCGAACAATGTCTGGCGGCTTTCCAAAGTTTTTAACCGGTTCTTCCATTCGAGAGATGATCACTACGTCTATCTAGTACACTTTAGATCAATCGTTATATTTAATTCCGGTAACAGATTTCCAATCCCAAATACAAGTCCAAGGCAAAACTATATACATTCATGGTATCATATCACATCTCAAATAACATCTCAACATTCTCAATCATCACCAACAACTGGACTTCCAATTCCACCTCCAGCTACTACCGGTCTCCCAGCTCCCGCACCACCACCTACAATTGGCCTCCCACCACCAAACCATCCACCCATTCCACCTACAACCGGACGCCCAGGTCCTGGAGGTCCTCCAAAAGCTGGTCTTCCTGCTCCTCCAACCCCCATAACTGGATGCCCTCCCCCTCCTACAACGGGCCTTCCGATACCAGGCGGGGGTGGTGCCGGCGGTGGTGAATCTGCCGAATCTACCGAGTCTGCCGAATTTTGTTCAGAAAGTGTACTTGAAGAATAATCACTAGAGTATATTCTCCTCCTTGTAAGCTTGTATATGAATACCGCGACAAGTATCATCGCAAAAACCAAAAGAATCACAATGATGGCTATGGCATCGTTTTCCTTTACCATTTTGTGACTAGTTGTACGAAATTCGGGGAAAATTTTCTTCGGCTGGGTACGCTGAAATGGTAATGCGAGCTGCCGTTACTTATGAAGACTCGAGAGAGGACTCGAAGTGCAAAAAGCACGGAGGGCCTAGATGAAGAGAATGTTAGATCTAGAAAAACGAGGAATCTCCAAGTGGAATTGTTATACACACAGGCTTGTAAGAGTACCTCAGTATCAAGTGTACTTCTCTTGGCATTGATATAAATACACCATCAATTCGCAAGTTTTGAATATTTTGATGTGTCCGTGTCGAGGTTTCAGTGGTAATGCTACTGTATGTTTTTGGTTATAATGTGGAAAGCCAAGGACAATCCGATAATAACGGATTCAAGGCTGATCACATCTTAATGGGAAAGATTTTAAGGGACTCGAAAAGATGAATGTAAACAATAACAATCCAGCCAGATGACAAAGCCCTGCATGAGGGGTAACACCAGAGTATAACCAAGGAGTTGTAGTGACACCAACTAAAACCCTTACGACCTATTATATTTCACACCCGGGCTCAGGGAGTTACAAACTCACAAAACATTTTCCAGGTTGCATGATGATTTCAGTACGAAAAAGGCACTATCATCTAGAAAGGTACTCGCCAACACCGTATGTTATTTGCTCTGCAGGAATAGCTTTCTATATGTGTTAGTCTACTGTTCAGGTTTGTTTTTGAATATAGATTGTCATGCTGGAAAAGCGAAATTTAATTCCAATAATCCTTTATGTTTCATGAGAGGATGTCGAACGATAAGCAGGTAAAAGCATGGTGCTTCTATAGCCTGAAGGGCTAAATGAACAAACATTTAGATCAACTTCGCGAAGTCGCGTTTGCTACTTCATGCACACTCAAGTAACTATCCCTTACAAATGCACACATTTCGATCTCCTCATACAGTGGCTTCATATCAGGATACTATGACTCGCTTCAATTCACGCAAGCTTCCGAAGAATACATCAAAATGAACTTCATGTGAGATGTAAATCAAAATTATTTCGTTCCCGCTTGTGGTTTGAATAAACCGGAATTTGGTATTGCCCAGAATAAACTCAGACTTTCGGAAGTAGGTAACATGGTACCAAGACGAAAGTTTGATGCAAGTCAGTTAATTTGCCTTACATTATTGGGCGTTTCACTGATGACCTTTCAGGGAACCGAGCCCAACACTCTGCTGGTTATGTTGTTCCACGTATGCAGTGGTTTATCCAGAAGGTACGTAAGGTAAATATTTCAACGACATATCAGCAACTCTTAACCACAACAATAGGGCACCAATATTGACGATACAAAGCCCGTCGTTACCCAAAAGCCATTTCTTTGAGAATGAAGTCTTACTGTGATCGAAGCGCGAATCTATGTAAGTGAGAGAGACCAGGCACCGTTACATATGGACATGAGAATAAGTACCCACCATCAAATCTTTGAGGAAGACTAACCATTTACAGACGTTTTGGAGCTAGTCAAAATCCAAGCAAATGTTCCTATGGAGAGTTTCCCACAAAGAGTCCGGACGATTACGGTTAGATGCTTTGAGATGTAGTTTTGTAAGATGAAGCTATCAACTTATTCTTGAGAATTTGTTCTTGTGCGCAATCATGATATTCACTAGATTCTATAATTTGCCTGGAAACCAGGTGATATATTGCCATTGTTGCATGTGAATATGTGAAATAGAAATCGAGAATAAGGATCGAGAGTGTCTTCGAGGTATTGTTACTGCGAGACCGTTCACTTATGGAGATGCATAAGCTCAAGGTTTGTATCTTGTATCCCCTAAATCCGAGTCTGGAAGCTGATAGTTCGGGATAGGTGTATGTGTCTCGGGCCAATCAGATTGTTGCCCACCATATTCTTGGCATCTAACTAGGTAGGTACCTTCCTTCTTCCCTCGCCGCTTTCATCGTGAGTTTTCAAATCAAAAATGGGTGAAGTCCATGATATCCAACAGATTCCGAAACATATATATCCTTACAACTTGGTACCATTACTTGAACACGATAGCATTCGACTGCTCGCTCTTGAAGCAGCGGCAAAGGACGAAATAAAATGCAGCCTTATTCACACAACATTGTCTGAATGCGACTCGAACTTTACAGATCACTTTATCGCGCTGTCCTATGTATGGGGCAGTACAACTTTCTCCAAAGTAATCTGGGTTGACAATAAACCTGTTTCGGTTACAGCAAATCTTTTTGATGCACTTCGAGATATTCGACATGATACCGCGAGACTCATCCTATGGGTCGATGCGTTGTGTATCAATCAACAAGATCGTGGAGAGAAGGAGCATCAGGTTCCTATGATGTTGAAGATATATGCGTCTGCTTTCCGGACTATTATATACCTTGGGAATCTGACATTAGAAGGAGATCTCGATCTCATGATACAGGAGCCACAAAGTCACAAAGGGCTTCCTCTCGAGCTTTGCAGCACTATCTTAGCTCACCCGTGGTTCAGACGTGTATGGGTTTTTCAAGAGTTTATATCTTCGAGAGATCCATGGATTCAATATGGGACGAAGCGAGTTCGCTGGAATGTCCTTTACGCTCTCATTAGTAAAACTTTGACGCCTGATTTTACATACCCAGGCTCAGATATACAGCCTCGAGGTCAAACCGATTTCTTGCAAGATTCTGCTATCTATAAACTGTCTAAAAGAGCCAGGACAGGATACGATCTTTTTCTTCATATGCAAAACGCTCGTACTAGCATGAGGAAATGTGACAGCATTGTTCGAACGCCGTTGTTCGATTTGTTGTCGCCCCGTAGCGGTCTTGAGGCAACGGACCCAAGAGACCTAGTATTCGCTCACTCTGGAATTGCCTCGAATGGGTCGCATCCAAGCCTTGCAGTTGATTATTCTAAGTCATATATCCAAGTATATGAGGACTTTGCAAGATATCAAATCGAAGAGACGAACAGTTTTCGAATTTTTGCATATATTAATCATGCATCTCTCAATCGACTTGAAGGTTTGGCAACATGGGCTCCCGACTGGACCACGACGCCGATGACGTATAAACTCGATAGTATCTTTCAGCTCCGCGCCATGGGAGACACCAAGGATTTCTCTTACTCCAGTTTTCATCCCGACCAAGACCGGTTCGATAAGGGTTGCGTTGCATATCTCGGAAAATCAACTATTTCATGCGTCGCCAACTTTGTTGGTATTGTAACACATATCAGTACTCCTTTATCTGGAACCCTAATTAAACCTTCGGAACGAGAACGGTTTACGTCAGAACTGGCCAGTCTTCTACGGAGAGAATGGGATTGGGATTCTTTAGCGCAAGAGTTTTTATCCTTGTGCGAAGAAATATACAACGCATGGCGAGAGGTCATTAAAAACGATATGATACTACCGCCGATTTCAAACATCATAATTAAAGACTATTGCCTTGCTGAGAAGCAGCCTTCAAGTGATGATCCATGGGGTCGTTGCGTTCTATTCAATTCCCCCGATAGACTCTGGTGGTTGGCTCACAGTATCTTTGGGGAAAAGACACACCCCGACCAACACCCTCCCATTTCTAGCGTCGGCTTGGCTTCCAGACCTTCTACAGCCGATATCCTCATCAAATACTTCCTTCCTGGCTTCGACAAAGATATGGTTGATGGCAAAATACTTGTGTTGTCAACACTCCTGGGCCATCATCTCATGCTTGGTTCGGCAGCAACACAAGTCGGCGATGGTGTTTTTATCCCTTGTCCACCCGACATCCACCATCCATACTATGTCATGCGTCCCCTACTAAAGGCACCTAGTGTCGATGATCTGTCCGGAAAGGCTAAAGAGATACTCAAAGACGTTTGGCAGCATCCGCACAATTTTTTTGATGGTTTGGAAAATCCAATAGACTTTATGGATACACTGAGTTGTTCGATGGTAGGAGAAATCCTGGCCACCAGCCTTCAACCTACCTATGATCGACCTTATGCGATGTTTCCAGACTACAACGTGAAAGATGGCGATATCGACTCCGTAAAAGGTCCACTCATGGACAAAGTGAAACAGATGACTAGAGAATATGTAACAAATTTGCAGATGGAAGCTAAGCTTGCAAACTCATTGATTAGAGAGGATGTAGTATATTCGGACAAGGGTATGCGCGTATTGCGTAACTCCCTCTGGGAAACACCTACGCGAGGATATGTTCTCATAATTAATTAAGAGTTCGAGATGAGGTATTTTCACTCTAGATAAAACGTTTGGCGGTTATCTCTCGATCATCTCTGGGTTTCATTCGTATAATACAGATGATTGTAAATATATTTAATTTTCTACTATTGCAATACATATTGAAAACTACTTAAGATATGCAATTATATATTAACACGCCATTTTGTAGATCCAACAACATGCAAAGTTTGCTAGATGAATGGTAGTCAGGCCATGGTGTCTACGGTACTAAGATTTGCAAAATACATTGCCCAGCAGGTCAAGACTTAATTGTCGACCTAGAGAAAATGAGGGGTCGAGACAGCGATATCTGGCATGGAGGATGGAACTGCATACTATTCAAAGTCAGAATTTTGTTTCACAAACAATTTTCAAACATCAGTATTAACTTGCATTTAGAGATTCATATCTTGTCAACATCGAAACCTTTCTGAACCAACCACAAAAAATACCTTTGAATTCATTACACAGAGAATCTATCAATAAAGACTATAAAAACACATCTTCTCATCACCCTCACTTCCAGCCTCTCACTCACCCCCCCTTAAGATTCAAAAACCACCTCCGGCCACTCCCCACTAGGCCCATCCAAAACCCTCCCCCTCTTCCCCTTCAACCACTTCCCAAAAAACCCTCCCACAAACTCACTCTCGACCTCCAAGATTCTCTCTCCCTGAATGCTCCCCAAAAGCTCCTCATACCCCTCCAAACCCAACACGCCCGCCCAGACCGCCAGATCCGTATAACTCCCATGCGTCGTCCCGTTAACCCTGACATCTCTCCTCCAGCCCTTGGCACCCGCCAGTTTCTCCGAATTATCCCAGAATTCGGTCCATGTGGGGTCTCTCTCCTCGGTTCTCGTATGGTTTTCATTCGCCATGATCAGGAATGGGGATTTAAGACCCGTGTGTACGACGTCCCCTGCTAATGCACCGTCGAGATTGATTCCACATGCAAAGCGAGAGTCAGCATGCATAGCTGAGAAGGAAGCTGCACCGCCCAGTGAGTGTCCGAATGCGCCGATTCTTTTGGTTTGGAATGTTGGTTGGGGTCTTCCATATCCATATGAGTGAGAGGAGGAAGTATTTGAGATGCCAGGAATTTGATTTGTGAATAAAGAAGTTGAGAGGGAATTCAGCACGAATTGCAAATCTCCGACTCGTGCATTTACATAGGGTATTGGTGCGGTATAGTTATCAAACTCTACATCTTCCCAAACAGCTGTCGAACCATTCGAGTATTCGATAAACTCGACATCGAAAGGGTGATCGACGGTAATAACTAGATAACCTAGCGACGCGATGTTTTCGGCAATAGTTGTGTACATGAGCCTCGTATTGCCATAACCAGGAGAGAAGAGGAGGACGGGGAAATCGAATGAGTTGCTGTGGGAAAGAAGGATGGGCGCGGAGTTGTAGGAGCGAGAGGTGAAGTTTTGGAGGGTTGTGGGGGGGAGGGAGTAGGAATCTGCTAGATGGAGAGCAGTGGCTGTGGGGAAGACGGGGGCCAGGGTGTAGGTTGAGGAGTTTTTGGCGGAGGTGGGATAGAAGAGGGAGAGCATTAGACTGCGGGAGGTAGATGAGTCGGTTGCTTGGAGGACGGTGGTGCCAAGGGAATGAGGTCCTGGAAGTAAGGGTGCTTGAATAATGCCATGGACGACATGGGAAAGATGGAGAAGTAGCCAGCACAATTTCATTGTAATTGAAGTCATATTTGTTTGAATTATTATCAACTGAATTGAGAAACTCTCTTAAAGAAACTACCTACTTTTATACAAAACTGATTTTCTCAGCCGCAAGTACCAAATTCTTCTGCCTAGAAAGTAGCGGTACAAATTGCATAATACTGGGTCATGCCCCAAGATTTTCGTAACCGTGCATTTTCATCTCAGCACTGTATCCACAATTCTGACAGCTTCTCATTATAATGAAGGGCGTGAGCGATATAAACGGTATGACGAGCCTTTTGCTTCGTGGCTGAGCTATACAACGGTGCAGCCAACCCGCTTTCAATCCTTGCACATTTGGTAAACGCATCTTGGCAGAATTTTCCAATCTTCTATCGCATTTGAAACAATCCATCAGTATCTTTACTGGTGTTTATTTGTATCTTGTTCGTTAACTCAAGACTGGAGACTTCCACAGCATTGAACTCTCAAAGAGATTTCAGAAGTGTCAAAGAATGAAAAGAATAACATTCCCAAAACTTTGGAATGAAAATCAGAGAAATATGCTACTTAATTGCAACCAAAATCCCGATATAATGGCACTAGCTTGAATCAACCACAGTCTACTCTCCCCCCCTAAACAAAGGTTAAGCGGTGGGTACGTCCCATAATAAGAAATCAGCTGTAACAATCATTAGATAGTACCCGTGGACATTCTAGTAAACTCTGTTGGTCCATATAGGAGTGGAGTAGACCCAATATTTAACGTTTGTTTAAGGGGGAGGGGTGGGGGAGATAGGTAAATCTCCCAAAACGAGCTGGGCAAATTAACAGCTTCGAACCCTAGCAATCGTTATAGATCTTTACCACGTTTGTATCATCTAACCCATTGCAAATCACACACCGCCTCGCAACCCATAGAGCAAGCAAGAATGCCTCGTCGACTAGACCTTGTCCTTCGAGTCGGAGGCCGGGTGCGCAGGAGACCTCCCAGAAGACCCCCTCGAGGGCGGCCGCCAG
>NGKI01000005.1:1044228-1054901 GCA_002162615.1 Myriosclerotinia duriaeana
TGGGGGTGGGGGTCGAGGTGGAGGTCGAGGTGGAGGTCGAGGTAGAGGTCGAGGTAGAGGTCGAGGTGGAAGAAGGGTAGCTGCAAGGACACGACTGGAGATCATGCTCTTTACAGCTTCATATAGTGGTTAGAAGGGCCCACATGAAGTGATTTTGGCAATTTCAAGACGGAATTAGAGAAGATTTGAGTGATTAATATCAAGTCCACTAAAAGAAAAGCACCCATTTATGAAGTATCTGATAATTTCTGCCGCCTGTCACCTATCGCCTCACACCTTCAAATGCTAATTCACTTTTGATACTCAAACTTGGTCATCATGGTTCCAATATATGGTAAAATCTCGACAGAGAATGAATCTCCTTCCCTCAAAAATTCTTTTGGCGAGAAGCCACCACCAACACCCGCTGGAGTACCGGTCAAAATTATAGTACCTGGCATGAGTGTAGTACCCTGCGAGAGGAAAGAAACAATTTTTGCGACAGGGAATACCAAATCACTGTTGTTGGTCAGTACAAGGTATTTAAATGGAATCAATAACTAATTCATACTCTGTTCCGCAGTCTTGCATAACTCTTCCATTCTTCAGACCTCTAACACGAAGTTTCGATGGGTCTGGAATGAGCTTCGTGGATACCACAACTGGACCTGGGACATTGTTAACTCCAATCCTCCAATTTCATGGGAAATGCATACCAATTGGGCAAGCTCCGTCGAAACTTTTGCTAAAGCACCATTGACTTTGCGCAAATTGACTTGCACGACTGCTAACATCGTTCGCCGCAGTATATCCCAAAACATAGTTTAATGCGTCTGCTTCGCTGACGTCCTTGCATTTCTCTCCAATCACAATTGCCAGCTCGGATTCGTAATCGCAGCAATCATCCTTTAGCGTAAATTTTGGAATAATTGTCGGAGAAGGATATGGATCTGCGAGAGAGGTCGAAGGTTTCATGAAGACAGTTGGCAGATCTGGAAGGGCCATTTTAATTTCGCGTGCATGTTGAGCATACTGCGATGGTTAGCCAATCCATGGATGGCTCATTCTTTCCGGAGCAAGTCGTCTCTTACATTTAATCCAATACACCTGATTGTGCCAACTTCCGATGCTGCGAGGGGAGATAGGAGCTTTCCGATCTCTTTGGTGGTTCCAGTCGAAGTGCCTGGTTCCAAGACTGATGGTCCGCTGTAAACATTAACTTTCACCTCCTTTCCTGCAATGATTGCTGCTCCCACATCGAGCTCTGAGTCTACTGGTTGGCCTATGAGTATCTCCTCGGAAGATTTGGGAACGAAGCGTACGAGACCTAGAAGGGTATGTCAGTCAACGTTCCCAGCCCAGTATTTGGGGGTAATTATGTTACGTACGCTCAAATGATGTTACTGCCATGGCTGATGTATGGTGTAAATAGTACTAGTATATTGAGAGATTGGGAATGATCTTAGGAGGGTGAGAATGGGAGTGAGAGTGAGAGACAGAGAAGGAGAGATTGAAGAGAACTGCTCTTGATTTAGACAAACAAAACCCCCCACCTACTCTTATTCCCCCACATTGATAGCAGCCGGTTCAACTGCCTTCATCATCCTGTTCCGATAGCATGCCGTCCGTACCTGCCTAGCTGTTCAGCTTCCACACGGCTCAAGCATGCCAACATGGTCAATTTCTATAGGTTTTTAGTCGAGATACTGTCCGGAGTACGTAGTGTTGCTTCAAAAAGTGGACGCGTCAAAAAAGTGTAAATAGTAGTAGTGTGGAAGTAAGTGGTGGGGTGGGGAGATTGAGGAGGATTCAGGGATTCAAGGCGCTAATCTGTGGGGGCTCTTAACCCGAGCCCGAGCCCCGAGACTAGAAGCTTTCAGGAATCAGGATTGGCCCGTAGACTTTGGTAGTCCCAATATCAACAACAAGTCCCGAGTAGGTATTCGTTCAAAGGGGGGCTGTAAGGACTCATGGAACAGGTAAATACAAAACCCTCGTCAATAATGTTATAAGTTATATTTCTCTATTAGAAAATGAGTTGAAAAGGGTCCAATTGAGTGTTTCGTATTTCCAAATCTATTCTATCGCCAGAAAGTACTCCGTACCTAAAGTAGGTATACAATACACCAAAACTCATGCCCTATGATAATCTACTTAGGAAACCCCCTGGCCCCTTAGCGTTTTGATTTCCTTCCTTGTGGCCGTTATGACGACGCCGCAAACTCATGATCACATAATCACATGATCAGATCATCGTCAGCTCAATACCCGGCTCTGCCAGTAATGATAAGTCAATGGGCGAACATCACGCCAACGTGTCTGTCAAGACTTCCTTCATCACACAACTTCCCCCCCCCCAAATCGACAGCAAAGATGGCTGTCTTTCCAGAGAACTCGGGATATATTCACACATCAGACCCTACGAAGCCTCGATCCGATGCAGCTGTTCCTTTCCGCGAAATCATACCTTCCCAAGATCATCCTCGGATTGCTGGGATACAAAATCATACAGCATTGACTTGGTGCGAGTCAAGGAGGCAGATTGAGGCCCCTGCATGGTTGATAAACCGGCTTGATGCAAAGAACATGGAGAAACCATACAAAGGGTTCACCTCAGATGGGAAAGTTAGAGAGGGACTGTATAGATATGCTGATGATGAGGGTGCTCCTACTGAGGAAGTGATTTCGAAAACGGAGGACTTCTTGAAGATTTTGAGCGAGGATCAGAGGGAAGCGGTCCAATTTGGAGATGTGACAGATGATGAGTTTAGGCTGTGGTCAAATCCGGAGTTATACATTAACCCAGGTAGGGATTGAATATACCTTGATATTGATCTCATATTTATCCCTATATAGGCGGCCTACGACTCGATGAGTGCTCCCCAGAAATACAAACCGCTGTTCATGCCATTCTCAGAGCTTCCTCTTCAAAGCAAGGGTATGAAAAAATACATGCCTGCTGCCTCACAAACGACTTTCTTGGCCATCTAGTGAACGGCAAGAAAGTACTGAATGAGCATTCCTACAACTTTCGTTTATTTGGCACACCATCTATGACAAAACCATTTGGATACACATTCTTTGGACATCATTTGTGTCTCTCTGTAGTATTCCTTGGCAAGAGAATGGTAATCGGACCTACATTCATGGGAGCTGAACCTGATAGAATCGACGAGGGGCCACATGCTGGTTTGAGGTTATTTAGATCGGAGGAAATGAGTAGTTTAAGCTTGATGCAAAGTTTACCCAGAGAATTACAAGAAAAGGCAACTCTGAGTAAGGGTATGGATGGAAAGAGTCTACCAGCTGACAGGTGGAATCCTTTTGATGAAAGACATTTGGGTGGTGCGAGACAAGATAACAGAATTGTTCCATATGAGGGATGTCCAGTTTCTGAGTTCCCAGCAGACAAGCAGGTGCAGATTATTAAGCTTTTCAAAGCTTTCAATGAGTACTATCCCGATGCAGTTTTGGAGCACAGAGTTGCCCTATTTAAGAAGCATCTAGCAGAAACATATTTTGCTTGGATCGGAGAATTCGGGGATGATGACCCATATTACTATCGCATTCACAGTCCCGTGGCATTTATGGAATTGGATTTTCACTGTGGCAGTAAGTCATCTTATCTCCCCTGTTTTATATATCTAACCTTCAATTAGTTTTCCTGACGAATACAAGTCCAGCGAGATTTCACATTCATACTTGTAACAGGTTGCCCAATAGAGGTGATTATGGAAGAGCATTACTGGAGCAGTCCAAGTAGATTGATATCAAAGGTTCCTGAAACGAGTTGACATATTAAAAATTATCACATCTTGAATTCCTTTTTCGTGTGATTAACAGCTCGATATGTTATTTTAATATGTATTGTTTAAGGTTACGTCTATATCACCGGCATATGATACTTATACAGGGGGCCAACTTCTAAAAAGTAAAACTATCTCCAAGATTTTGCGGGTACAATTTTCCTTTCCACCTCCTTTCGAACATCGCTGATATACTCCAGAACGCCCAACATTTTAACCTTTCAACATCCAACCACCACTTATAATATGGATCAATGACTTTCAAGAGAAATTCAAACTTGAGTCAACGTCTTCTTAAGATTACTGTAGCTCCTCAAACTTAGGCGATCGTCCATCTTCTAGCCCTAGGGACGATGGGAAAATGTTCTTCGATTCTTTTGATTGGGATCAAACACTCAATTCGCAAAATTTCCTCATCTCCCCTCATAACCGAAAGCCCCGATACCTGAATATCCTCTTTGATTAGATATTCGAGAACCTCGGCCGACTTTAACAATTCTCTCCGCTCGCGATTCCGCCCAAATATTTTATCCTTGAATGGGTTTTCGATTTCTTCGCCGCCACCTGCCCTGGTAGTGATGGCGTGAAAACTGATATTGCGGAATGCATCCTTAGCGACATCCGTGTATTTATAGAAAGTACTGGGGTGAATGACCTCGGTTCCTCTTTGGGTAGCTTTTGGCTCAGCGAGAACGGCTCTGCAAATTTGACATCCACCGCCAAGGGGTGGTGGTGGAGGAAAGTACGGAATTGACGCCTCATCCAGGAATGGAGATGGAACAGGAGATGATGGTCGGGAATCTTCGTCAGTGTAGTGGCGCTGGTGGTGTGCCATGAGACGAGGTGCTCTGATGTTATCGTGGGTGTATCGAAGCTCCTCATGTAAGTATCCGCGTGTCATGAGTTGTTTAAGACCAACTCTTGTATTCGTCATATATATGCACTCCTCGCAGAGAGTTCGGTCGAAAGGGAAGGTTAACTGGTAGAGCATTTGCCGGTGGTGAGTTTGCACCCCGTTAGTATCAGGTTGTGAATTCATGTTTATCGATTTTCAGTAATCCCTTTTTTGGAATTGATGTTTGGGTTGAACGGATTTTTTTTGGGTGTTGGGTTTGAAAGCATGAAGAAATGTGCGGACACATTCGGGTTTTATATCTAGCTCGAAACTAAGGATTAGCTGAGTTAGGAGTTGGTTAGAACATCAGACTACAAGATAGTCTACGACCCCGCGGTAAAACCGAAGTTTGGTTTGGACAGTATATTTGACAGTTATTGGATACTAGGGATATAAAGTTGTAGCTATACCGATGTATGGCGTTCTTCAAGGACGATATCCGGGTTTAGCTTCAGTAAGTACGACTGCTGGACTCATTTTCTCTGATGGCTTTAAGATATTTGAGCTCTAAGAAGTTTCCAAGAATCTATTCGAGAACTCCATTATGATGATGCGGACCAGTTTCACATCTTGATCAATTTGAATTTTTAAATCAATTAGAAGGCTTTTGTAGATATGTATTTGTTCCAAATTTTGCAATGACATCACGTGGGAAGTGCGAGTTCGACGGATTGTCGAATTTTTGGCCCCACGCCAGTGTTCCAAGTCTCCATGCTAACTCTAGGTAAGCTCTTTACACTAGTACTAGTATACTACCCATCAGCTCGTAAATTGATGAGTCTGAAGTTATGTACCGAGCACTGCTGTTTCATTGTGGATGGAAAAAATTCAGATGTAGAATATTCAGTTTATTGGCAGATCGAATTGGGCAAAGTGTATTTCATTGATGGACCTGGTATAATGCTTTGCTGGAACTCTCGACCTGGGGATCACGGGATGAGAGTGATGGACTATGTTTTGTGAATTCACTTAGGGTTTTCCGTGTATAGAGTGAATTCTCTCAATCTTCAAGGTGGAGGGAGATGTTATTTTATGGCTTCCGAGCTGGAAAGAATGGATGAGTTACCAGATATACTTTTGTTCCGAGAATCCGGACCGTCTGGTTTTATATATAAGAATTCGTTGTGTCTGTATTGTTGTACTAAAAGCACACAATGGTCTCGACAAAATAATGATAGAAAAGGGTGGCTTGCAACCGAAATCGATGAGATTATGTTTTCTTTTACCCTTCCAGCTAGCAGTAGTTGTGTTGCTCTTAGGGTCATTTATCTCAAAGCGTATAAGGTGTTATATTCACGTTCTCAGTAAAGGTTTCACTGTTCTCGTTTGTCCCTTACTATTGTCCGTCTAACCAGTTATATAGCATTATAGTATCATCTCAAGATTGCGGTCAAATCTTCCCATCATTCCGATAACTCTGACTGTTAAATTTACACAATCGAAATCTATATTTGCGCAAAAAGCTCTCCCCAAAGGAACTGTAGTCGGAATGCAGCCATGTGTCCATGCTGTAGTTGCCCATAATAATTATGATAGGAGTTGATTTTAACGATACCAAGAGCCTCGAGATACAGGTACTAGGGCGGATATATATGCGAACCTCGAAGATTGATGGCTGAAGATTCACTCATGAGTATACTTGGATATTATGCACGAGGTGTGTATCTAGTAGTTGCAGTCAATGGGACTCTTTTATTTACATCACATCACATCATATGCGTAGATTTTGTTATAGGGGGGTGGGACAGACTCAACAGAAATTACCCCGCCGAGAGTGAATACACTCTGCCGATTATGGGAAGATTCGTCAATGCTTGGATATACAAGTTCCGCTTAAGCTCTTCCTGGAAGGATTTCCAGATTTCGAAAGGACACTGATCGATATTCATCTATATTCATGTTGCATTCAACATACCTAGGCACTCTGCGGTTCGCCTCAAGTTTATAAGAAAACAGAGTATCAATATATTGAACCGACTCTGCCAAGTTATATAGGCCAGCTGAAAACTACTCTCGACTGAAGAGAATAGTATCTTGGCAAATCCTTATTCTTACCGTCACTCGCATAATGACTGTCAGTTATAAATATCGCTTTTACACAAGCAATGCCACTGTCACACAGTAAATGCCCACTATCTTCTGAATCGCTAAATTATTACCGCCCCCATCTTCAAAACCGCACTTTTTAAACCCCAAACTCCCAGGTTATTGCTTCCTTAGGTAGTGTGTGAGATAGTTTGGTGTATAGGGAAGTTTGTCTTTTTACCGAGTCTCTCCCAGGGAAAGGTGAAGCTTAATTGATAGGAAGCAAGTAAAAATGAACGGCGTTTAGAGACAATGAATCGTCATTTGGTGAATAAACAAGATTGTGGGATTCGCTCAAATTATAAGATGGTGAACGGGTATAAGCTTCATGCACATCTAACCCATTTCTGTTATAGTATCGTTTGTGACAAGCAATGCATGCATGCACATCATACTTCAATCTCACCCCTCTTCTAAATGAATAGAGGGCAAAGAATTCTCCTCAAACCCCTTCTCAAGCTTTGTGATCCGTGAGCCCCCTTCCATAAAGGTCGAGTTTGTTGGCCGGGTTTGGGGTTTGGTAAGAATTATACCTAGTCCTGAATAACCTCATGGTGCCGCGTTGTGAAGCCATAAATATGTTCAACTTTGTGCTAGAAGTAAAACTCAAAGTGTAGCTACTTACAGAAAGAAATTATGCACTATGTAATCAAAGTCTCCTCAATCCATCTCATCGGATTAGATGAGATGACTATCAACTTTTCACTGTTCACTGTTCATGGGTGCTATTGCTGTCGTTTATCATATCCCATCCCATCCCATATCTATCTCCCATATCCATCACTGTCCCCGTCAATGCCCGTTCATAATCATCAGATGGATTCCCATAAACCTCATAGCCTCATACCCACCCTCTCAGCCCACTCCTCAAAGCTACCACAGCTCGATCAGAACGATTTTCTAGTGATCAATTAAAGCATACCTATCGGTATCAAGAAAATCGCTCCATCTAACTCCCCCAGGTTCCGTCGAGAAGCTTTCGGATTTTCTTATATTTATATATCGTCAAAGGGAGATCCTTCATAGTTTGGAAGAATGGAGTGCGCTAATGCCGCTTCCGAATTCACCATATTCTCTCATGTCAGCTCTCCACGCACAGCCCTAAGTGCTCTCTCTGGTTGGTGAATATCTTCAAGATACCTTCGAATTTTCATCATTAGGCTTGTACACTCACTCGTATATACGTGAATCACAAGGGATCGGCCCCTTACGAAATGAATCCTCAAAGCTCTCAGCACCCGCCCGGCCCTTCCCCTCAGATCCTTCCAGAACATCAACTCCCCTCCATAAAATAACTGTCAATATCTTCAGTTGTATTCAATAACAAAGAGAATGATGGTCAATATTTCTGATGGACAGCGGTGACACTCGAATATGGAATCTCAGACGATATACAATTGTTTATTACATATTCGAGAAGTTCACAGCAATGATATCATATATCATCTGATCTTCATTTACTTACTTATCCAAAATATTCGGACTATGAGTAAATCATCCAATCAACATATACGGTACAAATGCCAATATCACTTCCCGTCTGTATCCGATCTGAAAGACACTCTCATCCCATCTCAACACCAACAATCACTTCATCGCCACCACAAACCCTACCATCACCATCATGCAAAAACATCAACCAAAATCTACAAAAACAACCTAGCAGCGAAACAAAATATGAATTCCCTACCCCGATACCAGCAATACCATTCCATTATCATTCACATATCCTACTCCACCACATGAAGAGCTTGAACCACGATGGTTTTTGCGAGCTTCTCCACACCTTGAGACTGCTTTCCGAAATTTATTTCTCCATACCGTTAGTAACTCAAGGATCTACACTCTCAAATGGGTGAGTATTGAAAGGTTTGGTTGGTTTTGGATACTAAAATACCCCGCTTTATGCTCATGATGTTATATTGAATGTCAGCTTTAGGGTGCGTTCGGATCGATTTTTTATATATTAGGCAAATAATTAAAACGGCAAGGGTATTTGAACTAATATACATTTGGGTATATTTAAGTACGGTTAATATATTTGTAGGAATTCGTTCTCTATTATTCCCCTTTTTTCAACATCTCACCTCATAGTTTTAGCTGAGTAGTTGATCATCTAGTGATATGATGATACCATAACAAATGCTACAAGAAGAAAGAAGGATATGAGACGATTTCTATAATATCACTACCAAACCTCAAAGTGTCATGGAATTCATCGGTGGAAGTTGTAATGATTGTTGTTGTTGTTTATATTACTGCATGTTAACCTATCGAATCAGATCAGATCTATATATTACCACCACACCAGGAATTCAGCGAAACCACCGTCTGACATCATTCCCATTGCCATCATCTACCCAAGCTTAAGTATTTGTTGCCGATTAATCAATCAACTACGAAGGGCTCAAAATCTAAAGGTGTGTGCATCAATACTTGGAGCTTAAGGTCATGGGCATTGGAACTACATGCTAGCGCACAGCTTGCTCCTTCGATCGGTAGTACATGCAACTTTTTTTCTGATGTAGAATCTGTTGGATGAACAATAGGAGGTTTATGTAGAGGAGGAGGGCTGTGGGAGGTGGGTGGTGGGGAGGGGGAACGGGCTGAATCGGAGGACCTGAGATTGGGTATTCACTACAGATGGCATATGAAGGTTGGAGTTGATGAACAGACTCTGGGGTATTCACTACAATGAAGCGATTCCAACCAGAAGGTTTAGTTAGGGGCCAACAACTAAACCTTTCGGAGTTTTCAGAACAGTCCATTCACTGGAGAGGGGAATCTCATTTCCCAATCCTCCCTATGACTAAGGGTGCGTTCGGATCGATTTTTTTTTTTTCATATTACGCCCAATATATTAGGTTTAATGTACTTGATCCAAACATAATATTCAAATTATATTTCAATTAATATATATTGAATCTAATATTACATTTACCGAATGTAATATTGAGTCTAATAAAAATATTGAGTCCAATATTTTAAATTGGCAAATGTTTCAATATTCTCCTATACAATAACTAACAGCAGTTTTGACCAGCTTTTGGCAAATATTTTGAACAACTCTTTATTCAACCACTCTTACTACTTTTACAAATATACTAAATATATGTACATAGAAGAGATGAAGCGGGGAGGACCTGGATATTCTATCTTGACTGTCATTGAGAGAATACTGTCCGAAGACTTAGGAGGAAAGTGGCAATTTAGCATCTGAGTTGGAGATTCAATAGAATAGTCTGAGCAGTTAAGATAAGACGATCTTAATCTATGGGTCTAATCTAGGATGAAACATTCCAGAAGGAATGTTTCAGCATAAAAGATTTCGAGAGGAAGAAAATTCGGGAAGTGAATTGGAGGGGGAGGAGGGAGTTATAATGGAACGAGCATGCTGAAAAGGAGTTTTATTGTGTGATATCGAATGAGATATTCTCAATCATCGAGTTTCTGGTACTAGGTACCTTCTACACAAGATGCAATAGCGAACACGCAATCTCCGTTGATTTGGATGTCTTAACTGCCCGCCGGGATAGACCAGAACAAAACGGGTGTAGCCCTCTGATTTCCGGGTAGAGGATGGAAGATACCAAGTATACGACAAGATAATACGAATATGTTTCTGCTAACCAGGGTCTCCGCGGTTTTCGGATGGGGACCTGTAGATTACAATACTAGCTTCAACAAAGATGACTATTCCCATACGTGTCTTCTCCTCCACAAGTCACCCATTCAGACATTCTTAATCACGACTTTCCATTTAAAAAGTTACATACGCGTCGCCCTTATCCCTCCCCACAAGTTCCAAATCCATCCATGTCTCTGACGGGCAGTAGCAGGAAGTAAGGGACCGACCGCTAGCAGCTACAGAAACATCAAGACCCCGCTCCCTGAAAGAATTCCTAATC
>NGKI01000005.1:1063713-1077116 GCA_002162615.1 Myriosclerotinia duriaeana
GCGGCTGCGAAGCGTGCGGCGGTGATGCATGTGGATGAGATCGAGGGTGTAGATCTCGAGGCGATGTTGGCGACTCGTGCGAGACGGAGTAATTGAGTGGGAGACATGATTATGGTTGGATTGTTTGGGGTTCGTTTGGGTGGTTGGTGTATGTTATGTTGTGCTGTGGTAGCTAATTCTGGAGTCGGAGTGAGTTGGAGTTCACAAATAATTTGATTTGATTTAATATGAAGTGAATTGGATGGAGTATTTAGTATATAACAATTGAACTTACATTGAATCGATTCTGACTTGGGTTGATTTCAATTGAAAGGTGTTCGTTTGAAGAAGCGCTGAAGAAAACATCATGTACAGGATTTCTTTACTACCTATTCAAATTCAACAATCAACGACGTCATCAAAGAGCTACCAAGCTACCCCACATTTTGCCCCCCTTATCGAATTGATCGAAGTCGAACATTGCCGAGGACAAACACAACAACGTACTACCTACTCGAAAACATCTCAAAAAATAATACTTTTCATTTCTCATGTATGCAGACATTTATCATAATATTCCCATGCAAGATTCCCAAAAGAAGGTCTGAACAAACCCTCAAAACGCCCAGTCCCTTCCTGTAACCCCCAATCACAAGTAACCCAAATCTACCTCAAGGATATCCCCTATTGAATCCAACAGCCATAACCAAACTAGGAGTAAACAAGCTTCATACCACTGAAGCAAATCACCATCTTCTACCATAAACAGAATCTTCCACCTTTCTGGCTTGGAAAGGGGTTGGTGTAATCTTCCTTGGCGCCGATGCAATTTGTGAACCGACGCTATCCAAAGTCACAGCACTCTTACTTGGACTTCTACTAGCGGACTCCTTCAAGATTCTAGGTTTAGCGCCCAAATCATACGCACCTGCAGCAGGTGGGGCGTTTTCAGCATCTCGTCTAAATAATTGAAGAATCTCCTTCATGCCCAATTTACCAGCACCACCTTTACCGCCTTCGATCGTTTGATTTGCAAGTTCCCGTTTCTTTTCTTGAAGTAGCAAAATTCTTTCTTCAACTGTATCTTTGATAGTAATCTTGTAGACAATAACGTCGATTTTCTGCGTAAGACGATGTACACGATCTATGGCCTGTTCTTCAACGAACTATAGGACTATTAGTAACCGTAGTTGTAGAATTTGGTAAGAAAAGAAGAAACCTACAGGATTCCAGAATGGTTCAAGAATAACTACACGGGTAGCAGCTGTAAGATTAAGTCCCAGAGAACCACACTTCAAACTACAAAGTAAGACTCTGCAGTTATTGTCGTTACGAAGTCTGTCCAGACTGGCTTCGCGAAGATCGTTCTTCATACCACCATCATATCGAGTATATTTGAAACCCTTTTGGCGTAAGAATGGCTCGACAAGATCCAACATGGAAGTGAATTGTGAGAAGACAATGAACTTATGCTGAGCTGCTTCCTTTCCGAGGATTTTCATGAGATGTGTTATCTTGGTAGATGCAGCAATTTTGGAAAGCTCGGCCTCTTCCTCAGAACCAAACTCATCTTCAACCTCAGATTCCTCTTCAGATGTCTCGTCCTCTTCTGATTCCTCTTCAGAATCCACTTCGGAATCCACTTCAGAGTCCACTTCAGAGTCCACTTCAGAATCCTCTTCTGATTCTTCAGCGTCTTCTTCGTCATCACTATCAAGATTGACCACCTTCTTGCCAATATCTTTGAGATCAGGGAAAGAATCATCAAGATCGTCGTCATGATCTGAATCAAGCCATTCACCACCACCTTCACAATTCTCATCTTCTCTTCCACCAGCCTTTCCTAGGGTAAGAGCACCACGTTTATTATCTCCAACAAGCCATTCACCTTGTTCTTCTTCGTCATCGCTATCTTCGATAATATTCCTATTTCTGGGCTTGCGAATTGGAACTGGTTTGGACTCAACGTGCTTCTTGCTCTTCTTACTCTTTCTACTCTTCTTCTCCTTCGCTTCCTTCTCCTTCGTCTTCTTCTTTGGACTAAGCTTCTTCCCAGATATTTCGTCCAGGTCTGCTTCACAGTCCAGACAACGAATGGCACCTTGTGAAATAGCTTCTTTACCAAGCTCAATTTGGCAAACCTCGCATTTCTTAGAGCCTACGCCCAACGAACCAAACATATCTGCCATCTCATCAAAATCGCTTGTTGATTTTGATTTGGGATTGCTGGTTTCAGCTGAGAGAGCATCGGCATCTTTTCCCAGTTTACTTCCTACGAGCTTCGGGTGATTACAAGCTTGTCTCAGGCGCAAAAGCAATACCAATGCACTTGCGTAGTTAACCTTTCTTCCATCCATCATCTCTTCGATACTTGCATCGGTACGTTGTTCCAATCTTTCATAAAACCTGCGCTCCTCTGGTGAGAACTCTGCAAAGACTTTCTCGATTTTACGCTCCACGACCTTGAAACCGGTTGAATTGCCTTCGCCGGCAACGGAAGGTTTTCCTCCAGGGTTAAGAGCTCCATCCTTCTTTAAAATTTCTTTGGTACGTCGCTTCATGAAAATTTGCAAGTAGTGACGAAGACGCTTAATTGCAACATCACCCCTACCATTTTTCATCGGTCGATCGATTTGGTCTTTCCATTCGCGAAGATTATCGAATGGTTTGATTCTCAAGAACTTGATCAGACTTTGCAATTCATCCAAGTTGTTTTGCATAGGTGTTCCTGTCAAGCACCAACGATAATGACTTCGAAGAGAATAACATGCTTGTGTAGCCTTGGCATTACGATTCTTGATAGTATGGGCTTCATCAAGAATGACTCTATACCAATGTATACCAAAACAGCCGACTTTGATGCCTTCATCGTCGTCATCCTTGGATGAGTTGCCCCATTCCGAAACAAGGATTTGATAAGTTGTAATGACGACATCATATTTTCTGAGGTCTTGGAATCGTTTCGTACGTTGAGGACCATGATGGACACAAACACGAAGTGAGTGGCTGCTTTCAACCTTGTCCTTGATTTCGGCTTCCCATTGTCGAATAAGTGCAAGAGGTGCAACGACCAAAGTACATTTGTCCAGACCGGAAGGTAATTTGCGTTTAGTGTGGGTTTCGTCCGAACTTGATGGCTTGGGGTTGCTCAAAATGAGCGAAATCGATTGTAGCGTCTTTCCTAAACCCATATCATCTGCAAGAATGCCTCCTTTAGGTACCATGCCTTTCTTTCCTGTGCCAATTTCTCGTCCAATCATCCACTCCAAACCTTCAACTTGATGCGGAAGTAGTTTGACATTGATCCCTTCGACAGTCCCATCGTCTTCTTCGTCTTCCGATGCAACTTCGAGCTTTTCGTCCGATTCGACGTTTAGCCCATTCATCTTCGCCATCAATTCGTCAACCTCCGCCTCCTTCTTCTTTCTGCGTGATCTAGTTCTAGGTTTTGCATCTTCCTCTTCCTCAATAACGCCCTCTAGTAGTGCTTTCAAATCTTCTTGTGCCTTTGCAGGATCCACATAGACGTGGGGCTCATTGTAGTTTGGCTTCGGCATGGTAAGGTCCACGTAATTGCTAGACTTATAGGTATTCACGGATTGAAACCCTCCATTACTGTTTGGAAGGGAGCCAAATGTGGGTGCCGGTGCAGGTTGAGTCGTTGCGTATGATGAGGATCCGGGTATCGGTGCACGAACTGCTGGCTGGTGGTATTCGGCGGGAGCCCGTGGCATGAGGGGGTTGATAATCTTTCGAGCAACATCTTTTGCTGCTTGTAAATGTGGATGTGCTGCGTATGGATTAGCATTGTAAGCTTATAAGGGACAAGACTATATACCATGTCTCTCTGGCTCTCGATGGAATTCCGGACGGGATTTTGGTTGGACGAACAGTTCAGAGTATTGTTGCTGGGATTTACGATTCAGTGGAGACTGTGGAAGGGTAGTTTCTCCAAATCTAGGAACGTTGGATAGATGATTTGCGGCATTGCTTTGCGAGGGTCGATATTGATCATTGGGCTCTTGTGGCCGCGGTGCCTGCACCTTTGCTGGAGATATTTCTCTAACCATCTTGTTTTCTTTCTCAGCGGGGAGTCTGTCGTGTTTTGTCGTATCAAGTACAATCACTGTGCCTTTCCTTGCTGAACTTGAATTGGATGCTCGAGCAACAATCTCAAGAGACGAGTCGAAGAGTGAAGTTGAATCACCAAGATCACTCAGCGATGGGCTATTTCCCTTAATTGGTGACGGACGAGTTCTTCTTTGGATATGCGGTAATCTGCGAGGTGGTGTTGTTATTCTCGAAGCGTCGATGAACCGTTTAAAATCCTGTTGTTGCTTAAGAGTATTTGTATTTCGTCGTTTGAAATCTGGTGTTTCCGTTGATCCAATCGTATTTAGCGGGGTAAATCCACCTCTGTTATGGTATCAGTAAATATAATTCTCGATAACCCACCACCAAGGAATTGTGGATATTTGACTTACTTCATGAGGCTCAAGAAGATCCGACTGGTATCTTAGATTTAAGACAGGTACCGGTATTTTGTGAATGAGATGTGTTGACACGTAGAAAATCGCGTCAAATTCAAGTCAGTGGATGAAAATGGGCAAAATTGTAGTTGTTGGCATGGAAACGTTATCACCAATCAAAAACCACTTTACACGACCTCACGAAGCCGTATAAGAGCTCGGTTAACAAAGAAAGTGGCATGCATTGTATGAGTCTCTCGAGCATCCATATCTTAATAAGTATTAATAGGTAATAAGTACTAGAGATGTTATTATCAAGTTTCTATGCTCGAAAGGCTACTTAGATATTTGATTTGATTGCCGAATCTCTGTTTAGATATTGAGGCGGGAATTCGTGTGACGGGTATTCAAACTCTCCTCATATTGCCTTTAATTAAGATATTAAAATTCTAGTTCATGATGAAACCTCTCCATCCTCTAACACTATAGAATCGATCTCATCTGAAGAAGAGTCACTACTACTACTACTACTACTAGTAGCATCATCCTCAGATTCCTCACTTTCAGACGCCGCCGCTGGTCCTTCTCCAGTGGCTTCGATATAAGTTTTTTCCAACATAAAAGTTTCCGGGATCTTATTAGACTCAAATACGTATATGGTAGGAAATTCGAGTACAGTGCGATTCTGTAGAACTTTGCAAAGTGGCTGTTTTGAATCCAGAGGTACTAGTACTTTGGGATATGATGATTGAGTCTTAGGTCGATGGAGGTAGAAATGATACTTGGGATCAAGCTTCCGTGGCGTATAAGACTGGTTTTCCAATTTTTGAGGATTCGATATTATTGGCTGATTCAAAATTATATTCCAAGCTCCATCTGAATCCTGAAACGATGAAAGTGGTGAGACATCGAACAAGCTTTCATCCGACTTGATTCTCTTAGCCTGCCTCTCCTTTAACCCCTCTGCTTTCCTTTTCTTCTCGATCGTTTTCTCTTCTGGCGTCATGTTCTTTCTGCGTTCTTCTTCCAACAGGAGGGAGTAAATGTCGGCGATAGGCCATCTGTCTACTGATTTATTCAATATCCTTCCACCTGCATCTGCCTCTCGAATCCACTCCACCTGCCAATTCATACACCTCTGGGATTTACTCCAACTAGATATGTTTTCCAAATTTCTAGACATTCCACATGGTGCTTTGGCTACCGTTATGCCAGAATCGTGTAGCATTTTGGTGATGAAGTCTTCACGCTGATGCCCCGGGGTTCTATTAGGCCGTCTCCTATCGTCCTTGGGCCCTTTCCTTGCCAGCTCTAGTTCCTGTTTCTTGACTAGTCCTCGTTCTTCCACAATTTCTTTTTCGGATCTCTCAATTCGATGTTCGATTGAGTGAAGGAAATTGTAATCGTGATCAATTCCTGAAGGGGTTGCCAATTGTGACCTCGGTTTATAGACGGTAGGATCGCGAATACCGGAGCATGATGACCAGACTTTGTGACGCTTGGAGCAGGGAAGTGAACATGTTTTCTGAGAGCATCGTGGACATGTATATTTAGTGGGATTGATATGGCATATGCGACATAATGATGATAGAAGCGGATCTCCTGTCATTGTAGAAGACGACAGTCGAAGTTCGGATTCGATTGTTGAACAGTCGCGCTGGTGTGGACGTAGAGATTCTGATCGAAGCCGTCCAATAAGTATATATGATTGAAAGAATACTGTAAGCCTGTTTTGTATGCAAAAGATGTTCTCAGTCAAAAATAAACTAATCTGTGGTTGTTGTCTCAATGATAATTCTATAATTCGTTATCAGGAAAACAAAATTTCGTTTACTAGTAGCCTTGCAGCTAGTGGAGATAAACCCCTACTAGCACGAGGCTACAGTGACGCAAGGCAGAAACTTTAACGGAACTGCCATTGGCTAAATTAAATATGTTTGAAATATGAACAGCCTTAAAAGATTGGAATTATTCTCACAGGTAATAATAGGTTTATGGAATTCGGTGTTAAATACTAGGTGGGTAAAAGATTGCAATATAAGGATGTGATCTCGAAAAGTATAAAGTTCAAGGGCCGGCCGATTCCTCTATTCCCAATCTCCAGGTGAGCTACCGGTGAGCTCAACTGAATATCACCAAGGGTTCAGGAATCAAAGGGATTTTCGAGTATTCACAATGAGACCGAGCATTTTCATTGCTCTGTAGTGGTTTTCCTATACTGCAATGAGATTGATAATGCTAGGTTACACCTATAAACCTCTAGCGACATCTCCCCGCCTGCCCCTTCTCTCATCTCCATCATCCGTCCGCTCCCATGATCCCCCACTAAAAAAGAGGGAAATCTCAAAAAGTAGAAAACATACAACAGCGAGGATTCGCTGGTGGTCACCCACCCAACTACTAATTCGCCGATCTGAAGCTTGTGTATGGCAGAGCGGACGGGATGCCCAATTCTCTTCAGTCTATGGTCGTATGTGGAAGGATGAGGGTTGTTTGAGTTTATGTTTAGAATGCAGGTGGGTGTGAGGGTTTGGCGGTAGAGGCACGGAGGGGTGGAGAACGAGGAAAGCAATGGGAAAGTATGAGAATCCAACATGGATTAGAAAGAGGTGATCTTCCAGATTCAGCATCGCAACCCCCCATCTTAAAATCTCAACCCAGCTTTCCCGGAACGAAGGGGTGTCCAGCACTAAGTCCCCCATCCACAGCCCAAGCCTGACCATTCACATAACTACTTTCATCGCTTCCCAAAAACAACGCTACCCTCGCAACCTCATCCGCATGTGCACCTCTCCCCAGCGGGTTCAACTGACCAATTTTCTTCTCCGAGCCCCTGGCTCTTGCAGCTTCGTACATTGGTGCTGTCATGCCCGTTTCGATCACGCCAGGACAGATGGCGTTGACGCGAATTCCCGTGCCTGCTAGCTGATAGGATATTGTTTGGGCCAATGAGATGACGCCGGATTTGGAAGCGGAGTAATCGCTTGCACCGGCGTTGGATCGAAGGCCCGCTACTGAGGCTGTGGCGATTATACTGCCGGATGGATATTGCTTATGCGATGCTGTCAACATCATGGCTGGTGCCGAATATTTGGCCGCCAAAGCTACGCTATTCTCAATATTAGTATGCAACATTCTTCCCGAGGGGTTTCTATGAATACTTACCTGACAACATTTGTCCTTAACGTAGACAGAAACTCATCTGCAGAAATATCCGTAAATAATTTGTTTGACCCTACGACCCCGGCATTCGCAAAGAAGATATCTAATCTTCCATATGTTTTCACCGCATGATCGATAACCTCCTTTACAGATTGTTCATCCGCCGCGTCAAACTTCCGCGTATGCACATCGACATCAGGGTATAATGATGCAAGTTCCCTTTTGTGCGTTTCGAGATTTGAATCGTTGTAATCGCATATGTATACTGCTCTTGCGCCATTCTGAGCAAACTGATGTGCTGATGCTCGTCCAATTCCCAAAGGACTATTGGTTCCTTTTTTTTAAAGTTAATACCATGGATAGAACATGATCTGGAACGAGAATCATTACCTGTCACAATAACAACTTTTCCTTTCACTCTCGGGCCAGTTGAATCTGGTGCAATTTTCTTGAGAATTGGGATATCTTCAAAGGTTCCCTGATCTTCAATAGGTTTCACAAGCTGCTCGGAAAGTGCTGCGAGTCTTCTCTTTGCGGACGCGGACATATTGGTGATTGATGGATATGATTGTATTCGCCAAATTAATATCAAATTCAACTTAAGATTAAATAACAAAAAGAAGATAAATAGTTAAAGTGAGTAAGAGAGAGGATTTATATCTTCAATTAAGAAGAGACACCTGCATCCATTGATTGTTTTGATTTATTAGGAGTAATTAAGGCGGGGGAATCTGCAGGTATTCCCGACAAACTCTGGGGTAAGATCTCCAGTTGCCTCGGTCTTCGCTGCTCTACCGCTCTATGCTCTATCGTCCTATCGTCCTATCGTCCTACCGTCCTACCTATCTATATTGATAACCAGTGCTGCTTTTTCAAGGTATTCTTTCCATTTTCTTTTCTTTGAGCTCAGTCGGTCGGTCTCCAAGTGAAGCGCTTTCTTCTGTGATCCTTCAATCACCTGGGCACTCTCTGATCTGCCTTGTCTATTCCCAAATGGTAAAAACGAGGTATGCAATATGTGAGCATCTGCATATATGATCGAAAACAGAGAGTGGAGTAACAGGTACTTTGTTGTAACACATGGTGGTATTCATTAGCAGAGAAAAAGATGAAAGGAACAAGTTCATATGCGCCATTTCCAACATAAAAATTGTCTCATAGAGTACAAAATTACGTCTTCCCGAAAGTAGAAGAGTATGAATCAAATTGTTCATACTCGGTAGGTACTAGGTAGGTAGGTATATTTGGACAGAATGTTGAATGGTAATAATCCAGGTAGGTTAGAAACTTTATATACTAGGTAAGGTACCTCCAGCTCCAGCTACCTAGGTCTTTGTTGCTTTGGTTGTATAACAATTATAGAGAAAACCTTGGAACCCTCTCTTGCTTTGAAATTATTGTACTCATCACATCCATAATAATAATAATATATTATTTACCTAACCAACTTTATTATTACCTAGTACCTACCTAGTAGTTACTACTTATTATTATTACTAGATACCTACTAGGTAGTCACTCGCTCAGTGCGGTGCCGTGCGGTGCGGTGCCGTGCGGGTGTTACAAAATACGCGATGTCTCGATCTTTATTAACACAAAAGTCCCTTAGCAACAACAACAACAACTACAACAACTACACCAACAACTACTACAAATACAATTCCATACCACCTACCACTAATAATTTTCATACATTACACAATCAATTTTTTTTATTGCAAAGTCCAGCTTTTACCGAATCTTCTTATGTTTCTTCTTCTTCACAGTCTTTTATAAATTCTATTTGGAGATATCAAGAGGGACAAAGTGAATATAACTGGAACAAATGGGAGGATTCAATTGTTGATGTCGACCAAGATACCGTAGCAATGGAAAATGATACCATAGGGAATATTTCCAGAACTGCCTCAGCCGCTTCGATGAGGAGTCAACGATCGCAAACGGTACGCGGAAAGTCACGGAGACTTGCATCGCAAATATCAAGCTCTGCCTCGTCGATATCAGATAAATCTTTGACTTCCTTCCCCTCCTTCTCCGGTGACTCGCCAACACAGGATCGATCCCACTTCATACTACCTAGAAACGATGGAATTGCGAATCGAAAAGCTTCCGCTGCAACTTCGATAGTCGATAGCTTAACTACCTCATCCCCTTCTTTACACAGCCGCACGGCTTTATTCGACGATGCGCCCTTAGGCTCCTCTCATGTGCCCGGGTCGGTACACCATGCAAATGATGAACATATTGAGAGATTGATAGCAAGAAATGGAGCCGTTAAGCTGGTCCGGCAAATTGCAGAGGATTTAGCCCGACGAGATGCGCAAATGGCCACTCTCAGGCGCAAAGCAGAAGAAAGGGAGAGGGCGTTGAGGAAGATTATCTTGGAATGTGGTCTATCGAACCTAGATTTAGAGACTCGTCTACGAGCCATCGAAGGGGAGCGAAAGCTCTCTGGTGCCCCCCTTCCACCAAGCGAGTCTTCATTGGAAGATCTCATGAACGATGCCATGAGTGAAACAGTGGTCGCAGGTGAATTGGATAATATGGAAAATGATGCTACAATACGCGCCAAAGAAACTGCGTCGGATAAATCAGTCTCGGGGACGTCAAGGGGTTGGAAGGATTATATTTGGGGTGCGGTGGGCAGGACAAGTCGTACAACCAGTCGAGCAAGCAGCATAAATGGAGACGCGGTCATTAACGGCGCAACCGTTCATGTGCGTAGCGGGGGCCCTGGTCGACGCACGATTCTACAAAATGATCTTTTCCACCCACCAGATGCCGTATCCTCCTTGGAAAACTTAAGCCGTCCTCCAAGTAGTAGTTCAACAACTGGCAATCGGCAGAGGAAACAATCTAGCTTAGCGACTTTGGCACTAAAGCTCGTTGCCGGTACCTCGATCGCTCGTGATTCAGATAGTACATCTGGTCGTGGCAGATCTAACAGTGCCGAAACTGATCCACCAGGTCGTACTCCTTCTAGGACCAGTACCAAAACCACCATGTCTACTCGAGCGGCACCAAAGGTTCACCCTAGAGCCATACGCAATCCTACCCCGTTGACACAAAATACTATTGTTGCTGCACAAGAGAGGTGGGATACAATGGGATCTAGTCCCCAAGGTTCCAGTATCGCTGGCAGTGAGAATTACGGCCCGGTTGAAATGGACACTATTCTAGCACCAGAGGACCAGCCACCAACCTTGATGCAATATAGGAACTACAATAACCAAGAATTTTTGACTGACCGTTTCGGTTTTATATATGATCAACGACGCAAGAAGAGGCAGAGAGAGGCCGCCGAGAGGGTCCGAACGGGCAAGAGAGGTAGTCGTGTAGAAATGCTTAGTGGTGGGAGAGGTAACACCATCTCTGCGGCAGTGACTGAAGGGAATAATGTTGATGATCTGCGTCCTGGCTCACCTGGATCTACAGCAACTGAGGACAAGGGTGATGATGAAGATAAACCAGTCAAACGTTGGCAAGATTATCTTAAAATTGCCACATTTCCCACGGAACTCCTAGCCCATACACCATCAAGCAGTATGCCTGCGTTCGAGGTCATGGAAGGAGGTGAGGTGCCAAGATCTCCTGGAATTTTAACCGAAGAAAGAGGATTTGTTCCTTTGGCGACTACATCAGCTCCTGCATTATCCGTCACATCAGACGCGGCCACGATCTCGAAATCTAGTCCGTCAACACCCTCTACACCAGATCCTCAACCAGAAGATACCGAACCAGTCAAAATATTGTTACAGCAACTTGGCGAAGTTCATGATTCATTGCAGAGAGACAAAACCGTACGCTGGAATGATTTTCTTCGCAAGGTTAGAGCCGAACGCAAGCGTGAAGGAGAGGCAGCGGCCGCTGCTCTTGCTTCAAACCCAGATTCACGATCACAGCGACCTATAGCGATTATGCCCGAAGCAAGTCTAGCAGATGGTGAAATTATTGGTGTTTCTGGTTTGGGAAATAAAGGCAAGGTTGGTCGTGCCAAGTGGAATGAGTTCAAAAATCTAGTACTTGGAGGTATTCCAGTAGCATACAGAGCCAAGATTTGGGCCGAGTGCTCGGGGGCTTCTGCAATGCGTATCCCAGGTTACTATGATGATTTGATAGCTCGCAGTGAGGAGGACGATGATCCGGCTGTTGTTTCTCAAATTCGCATGGATATCAATCGTACCTTGACCGATAATATTTTCTTTCGAAAGGGTCCTGGAGTTGCCAAACTCAATGAGGTACTCCTGGCTTATTCGAGAAGAAATCATGAAGTCGGATACTGTCAAGGGATGAATCTAATCACTGCATGTCTATTACTTATAATGCCAACTGCAGAGGATGCTTTCTGGGTTTTGACAAGCATTATCGAGCACACCCTCCCGCCTGGATATTACGATCACAGCCTCTTAGCCTCCAGAGCAGACCAACAAGTCTTACGACAATACGTCGTCGAGATTCTTCCCAAATTATCTCAACATCTCGATGACCTTTGCATTGAGCTTGAAGCCCTCACATTCCAATGGTTCCTCAGCGTCTTTACCGATTGTCTATCCGCAGAGGCTCTGTTCAGAGTATGGGATGTAGTACTCTGTATGAATGATGGCAGTACTTTTCTCTTCCAAGTCGCACTCGCTCTATTGAAACTCAATGAACAACAATTACTTCAATGCTCCTCACCAGCAAATGTTTACACGTATATCAATCATCAGATGACCAATCATGCAATTAGTATCGATGGATTAATTCATGCATCTGAAGGCTTACGTAAAGTAGTTAAGAGAGATGAGATTGAAATTAGAAGGGGAAAAGCTATTGAAGCGGAAAAGGATTTGATTAAGCAACGCGAAGCTCGGAATGCAGCACGGAAAGCTGAGAGGGCTGCAGCGTTAGAAGGTAGTCAGGAAATCTCTATCTCTTCACCAATGAAGGATAGTGTTATGGGGAGTGATGAGTCGGGGGAATTAACAGTTACGAGTCCCATGCCGGTAGATGATGATGTGGATTAGATTGGAGAGGGGAGGAGAGGAGAGAGGAAGAAAATAGATTGGATGGACGTTGTTACGTTTCTTTGAGTTGAGTTGGGATGGGATGAGTCGATATTGCATTTACAACGGAGCAGAGCGGGTTTGGGAAATGATACCCTAGTTTCTAGCTTGTGTTTGTTTCTTTGCGTTTGATTTGGTTTCTTGTACGCACATACATGCATGCACACATGCATACGAGACAAGTGCGAAGCAGAGGATGGAATACCCCTTATACATGTGTTAGCTACTGAATATTGATATACGAGCAATTCATTATTTAATAAAAGGATGGATGGTTGTGTTTGGTGTGGTTTGGTGAATGTGATGAGAATTAGATGTTGGTGTTGATATTGATTTCAGTGGTGGGTTGTGACTTGTTAGGATTGCTGGATAGGGTAGATTATATATATATATGATCCCTCGATCCATCAGTGTGTAGACACCATATGTAGTGAGTGGTCTTGAGAGATGGAGGATTAATTAGACGGCTATCCATTGATTTTCGTACATGTACAACAAATGTAAAAAGTGAAGTTTGGGGGGGAGGGATGGGGGAGATATGATATGATATGATATGAGTAAGTTAAAACAGAAGAAATTTGAAAGAAGATATATGGATACTTGAGGGTAGAGAAATGGATGGTATTAGGTATCTAGATTTAGATGGGAAAGTATCATATATATATATATATGTATGTATGTATGTTTGTATGTATGTATGTATGTATGTATGTATGTATGTATGTATGTATGTATGTATGTATGTATG
>NGKI01000005.1:1077145-1087962 GCA_002162615.1 Myriosclerotinia duriaeana
ATGTATGTATGTATGTATGTATGTATGTATGTATGTATGTATGTATGTATGTATGTATGTAGGTAAGAAGTGAGGGATTATATATTTTAAATCACCAATTCATAAATGTGAATACACAGCATACAATCCACAATCCACAATCCACAGCTCTCATCATCTCAGCGGGGAAAAAACCCCCCGGGATGGGATTAAAAAGTGAAAGGAACAGTGCCAGATTGAGCTTGCCTTAATATAGATAGGTGAAACCTTCGGGGTTTTGTTGTAGATATCCATGGATGGGATAAAATCATAAAAATCTTTGCTTGCCACAATTACATAGAGGTGTATCTATGAGATGGGATGGGATGGGATGGGATGTCCATATATTATTTTGAAAGGAACAAGTTCCCTGAGAACCTGCGTACTACGTATTAAAGTATAAAGGTCATGAGATCATAATGTGGTTCTGGGGATTCAGCTTGCGGCTGCGGCTGTTGATAATTGAGGGCACGTATTTCGAAAAGGGGATGTGTAGAGGCATGAGTTGGAGTGACATGAATTTGATGCGAGCAAGCGTATCATGATAGAAACACCAAATACCAGCTTGGGTATTGGAAAAATTTGCCTAACTTCCCTACCGCTCTCCCACAAATTTCCGACCTGAAAGCCGTTGTCGATTCCGCATATCCATAACCACATCCATCAAACATGCCACCCTACCAATAAACCCATTAGCCCACTCCCCACTCCCCACCCCCCAACCGCAAGACCTACCTACACAGCCCAACCTATCCCTATCCCTATCCCTCTTTCGCCTTCACCTCATCCTCCTTGCGCCTCCTCAACTCCTTATTCGCCGCCTCCTGCGCCCGAGTCTGCCTCTGAATCTCCCGAATCTCCTCTCGCAACCGGCCATTCCCCACCATCAACACCTTGCGCAAATCCGCCTGCGCCAACTCCCTCTCGATGGCCGCGCGCATCTCGTCCATCTGGCGTCTCCGCTGCTCGCGCTTGAGGTTCTCGGCTTCGAGCCGGAGCGCCACGACTTGGTTTTGGCATGCTAGGCATAGCTCGGGGAGTTCGTGGCCGAGGGGGTCTGAGGGTGGGTTAGTGGGTGTGGATTAATTGTTTGCAGATTTGGGTGATGAGGGTGAGGGTAAGGGTAAGGGTGAGAATGAGGATAAAAATGGGCTGACCGGTTTGTCTTGGATCAAGATCACCGTCGCAAACTGCGCAACGAGCATCTTCGAAGATCTCGAAGCCTAAGGTGGACATGTCGATTGATGGTAAGGTGTAATTGCTGGTGTAGCTACTGTTGCGGTTGTTGGAGCCAGGTCTTTGTTGGTTTCTGTGGGTGGACTGGGTAAAATCTGTTGGGAAAGACATGCTCGGCTTGTTTGTTGTTGATATTGTATGTCTTCTCTTGCATCGGAAAACACCTAGGCACGACCTTCCTTCCATCTTAAATTGTTGTTTGATGGGGGTTGTAATTAATTTGCTTATCCTAGAGCCGATCTGGTCGGTGAGCAGGTCGGTGAATGCTGTTGATATGAAGTAAGAGTCATTCACTTGAAAGTCATTGTTTTTGTTTGCCTGACAGGCACCCATCTCCCATCTTCTATTTCTGTCTTCTCTGATTTAAAACTGATTTGACATTATAGAAAGGATCCTCAGAACCCAAGGCTTCAAGCTAGAAGCAGAATGTTCTATTGATTCAAATAGTATTCCAATCACTATTCTCCATAAGTGAATTGAGATACCATCTATGAGCATCAATACCTTGCATGGAATACCTGAAGGAGATTTGAACTTGAAGCAAAATTGGAGTGAAGTCTTATTATACAAGGTAATAAGGGATGGGGTTAAATATTTTCAATGATACATGAATTCACTAGAGTACCAACTACTCAGATCCTTACTACTGCTAGTATATCTTTTATCTCATTCTCCTTTCCTCCAACCAACATGGAACAGTTTTTCTGTAAGACCAAGTGGTACAATGAAACAGAAAAGCTCTAGACAACAATGCATAGTAAATCATGAATGGGAGTCTGGGACCAGATCAGAACCGCCTTCTCACTTGAGACTGGTGTGGGTTGGAACTGGGAGACCAGTGTTGGGGTGCTGGTGAATTGCTTTTGGGGTTAAGAACTGATGTGCAGTGTTTTCTCTCATTTGTTCATAAGGTGGTTCAAAATATAATAAAAGTCATGGCAGCATTGATGGAGTGAGCAAATGAGGACAAACAGTAACTAGAATGGAAAGCTCCTTGGTTTTCCATTCTTTCTGGCTTGAAGGCTTCAACTCATCTTCATATCCATTTTAGAGCTCGTATTTAGCTTCATACTCTACAATGTTGTTGGTCATGATACGCATGAAGAGAGATCTATATGCCTATACTTGAACAGAGCCGCGCTGCTTAGGTATTCCTCATTCTTCTGATGTCCGTTTAAGTGTTCTCTTCATCACATGATAGTGTGATCCCCACATTAGAAAGACACGTTAAAATCATTGTTTGAGTTCCAGGTTTGTTTTTCATCCATGTTTTGACCGCTTTCATGGCTTGGATTGATGAAGCTAGCTATGTCTACTTTATTAATAACTCTCCTCTTCATTTCTCTATACAATACTGATATGGATGATACTTGGAGCTTGGATACCAAGGTAGGGAGGGGTAGCTGCTTCCAATCAATACCTGGACAATCTTAGGTGCAGGGTTTGTAAGCACTTCAAGGTTGTTGACATCATACTAAATTCGTTGCGTTGCACACATCATGCAGCATGCCTTTGAAGTTTCAACCTATGTTTTTCAAAACAAGATATTGCTTGTATTTTTGGTAGATAACTTGCTGAACCTGAAAATCAAAAGAATGATAGCATCATCACTCCTGCTGATCCTGAAACCCAATGTTTTGGTTCGGGAAAAGTAATTAGCAAGGAGATTTATAGTACTTGGAAATTTCCCATTAAAACACAATCCATCAACAACTTACATTTCAAATTTCACATTACAACATTCAAACATCTTTGAAGAAAACAACACTTGAACTAAAATCTCAATAAAGTTCAAAATGAGTGATACATACAAGCCAACAGGTGGATTCTTCCAAACCTTGAATATCACTTGAATATTCCTGACATATTTCATAGAGCACGGAGGTCTCAGAGAAGATGGTAACCCAGATATGAGAGTTGGAGCTGGTCATACATACAAGCCAAATGGTAAATTTAATTTCCACCCTTCAATATCATTCAAGTATTCCTAACATACTTCATAGAACACGGAGGTCTCAAGGAAGATGGTACCCCAGATAAGAGAGTTGGAACTGGCCAGTTCGCCTATGGCCAAGTTGATCCAGTTGTAAGCCACTCACATCGGCTACTTTCCACTCTAAATTCCCTGTCTGCTTCAATCTGCTAACCAGTCTTCTCTCACCACAGGAGGCAGGATCCAAGGGTGGAAAAGACGAAGCAGATAGACAAAACATTGTGGTTACCTCCAACGATAGCAGTAGCAGTGGCGGTGTGTTTTTACCCTACCACATTACCTCATTAATGATATATTCGATGCTAACAGAGCCTGCTGCAGGATTTGCACACGGGAAGGTTGATCCAGTCGAGGCTGGCAGGAAGGGAGGGCACAGCTCTGGCAGTGGCGGTATGTCTTCCACGTTATCACTATTTGCTCATCCATAATATATTCAAAACTAACAGTGTCTGCGGTAGAGTTCGCACACGGACAAGTTGACCCAGTCGAGGCTGGTAGGAAGGGAGGACAAGCTTCTTAGATCTCTCCAGGACTTCAAACTTGTTTGGTTGCTGGACGACATCGAACATGAATAGGGATGTTATCGCGTACCACGAGATATTGCGGACTGTGCACAAAGCCTGGGGTCATAATGATTGTATAATTAGCTGTTGATAATGATCAACCTTTTCATGATATGTTGCTTGCAAATTGACTGCGATATCGCGAGACAATATGCGGTGCTAACTTCAATTTCAATCCAATTCGGATTGCTTGGGTCATCATCCCAAGAATGTCATTGTTGTGAGAGGAGAGATGAAAGATTGAAGCTGTGTTCTAGCTACAAAGTCAAGATATTCATGATTACCTAATAAGTGAGTAACCTATCCGTGCACGGGACTCTGTCAAAGATGTGGTTGTCCTAGTAGGTAGACCTGCGAGACATGGTCGATCATTTTGAGTCTTCACAATTATCTTCTTCTCGGTGACCATCTTCCAGCTATAAGAAACCCGAGAAGGATACCGACCTTAAACTACAAGCTCTATTTACTGGGATATCTGCTGACTCGGTTCCATGAAATTTGCATGTTTTTTCTGCAGGCGACCGAGGCAGGTTTCTGCGGGATCCTGCATTTCATATTCTCGTTTGTTACCTAAGTCTAGTCGTTCAAACATTTTCTTTTTTGAAGTTTTCATGTCCAGCTGGGTCTGGTTTGCCTTGTAATATGCCTCTCACATTGTTTGCGATCTTGGCATACGCATTCCTACTCTGAATAGTGAGCGCTGTTCATATAAAAACGGTCGTATATCAACGGCTTTTGTGTAACTTGCTCAACCACTTCATCTCGATGAAGCAAACGAAGATAAGTATCTTGAGATACGGTATGATAGTTCTACCATGATCATTCCAAATTCAAGAATTCAATAGGTTGGCCAACGTGTTCATGCAAACTTCCGACCGTATAAGTGGTTAGTTCTCTTTACTCGAAAACATTCGAGAATTCAATAGCTGAGCAAATATTTGAACACGGCATTCTTCACAACATGAACAAGGACCAAAGCGCTATACTCGGCCCTTCCTCATTGTCGTTCCTGGATATCCCCTCATTTCGTACTTCGTATACCATGTTTTTCATGGTAGTAATCGCGTGGTCAGCCACCCGAAATGAAAGATTGCCATGCTGAAAATTATGATAGATATGGAGGAGCGCTAGTATATGATACGGTTCTACAATGTGGATGTGAAATTTTAATACGGCACATAGCTTTCCTTTATAAACATTCAACGTTTCCATCATGGAAACTTGGTAGTTCCTTCTTTTTAGACATCTTTACGATCTAGAATTCATCAGAAGACTCCACGATGCATAATCTCTTCATACTTCTTCTTCCCCTCATAGGAGTCTGCATCGCAGAAGCTTTTAATATAAAAACTCCAACAACTGCAGGTTGCAATGCAGACAACTGTTATCGTGCAGTTAGTGGAGATTTTCGTGGACCTCTCCAGCAGGCTATAGCATACGATGATTGTGTCGACTACATGGAAAACTTCTGCACAGTAGATATTATTAATATCACTGTTACATCCACCATCTTGACCACAATTACCGAAGTGTCGACTGTGGGAAAGAGATCGGTAGCAACGACCCCCTTTTCACTCCCGTCATACGCTAGTGCTTGCTCCAATGAAGCTCGTTATTCGAGTGCTTGTTCATGTTGGGGTATTCTGCCTGATACTATCACCGAGACTGTACCTGTAAGTATATTCCCCACATCGTTCATAAGAATATATTAACCAAACCCCAGACGTACACAACCTTTACCACATCCACCGTTACCACTGGTATCCCTCCAGTCTGCCCCACAGGCAAAGCCCTCATGAAAGACTCCCTCAACTGCGGTTCATGCGGTTATGTATGCGAAACCGGCTATTGCGAACATGGCACCTGCAATACTAATCCCTGTACCCCCACCAAATGCGAAGAAGGCATCAAACCCTGCTTTGTCGATTCCACCTGTTTCTGTTTCAATACCCACACAGGATTAGGTTTCTGTGGCGAGAATGTTGGATGTGCTGAAGCGAAAGGCTGTTATGACGATGGGGATTGTCCAAATGCGTATGTTTGTGCTTGGGATACTTGTTGTGGGAATAATGTTTGTGTGCTCGGAAATTGTCCGAATCCGGCGGCGAAGTTGGTGAGAATGGTGCAGAGGAAGAGAGATGCGTTGGTGGGGGACACGGCAGCTTATTTGGCGAGCTGAGGGGTTCCTTGTATGTACTTAGGTAGAGATGGGATTTACGAGTGGTATATTCTTCGGTGTATTTCTTTTTCGGCTTGTCATACTACGAGTTGTTATGATGATAAATCGCGAGTTAGGTGAACCAAACTTTGGTCCGAACGACGAGGAATTTTATTCCAAATCCATATGCGAAATGATCTGGTCTGAAATCCGCGAAAAAATATAGTGTCCCTACTTCACTTCCATGTCAGCATTCACCCTGATTCTCACTCCTCTCCCGTCCAAAAAACTCCGTATATCTACATTTTCCTTTTCACCTTCCACTTCTCAAGCTTCTCCATCTTCCCTCGAGACCAATTCCCATCGCTTACTCCCTTGAAACCTGCGACAGTCATTCGAAAATTCAAACCCAAGTATCTGATATCTGACCACATCCCAATTCCCCAATCATTCCAGGATATGCATTGCGTTTCCTACTTTGATCATTGATGTTGGATAATGAACAGCACAATGGGTGTAAAAAGGTCAGGAGTCTTAGGGTGACTTGGATGCTTTTGTGTATTTATAATCTGACATCCTCGAATTTCTTGATGCAAAAATTCAGTTTGAATGAAAGCTTTCAAAGCAAATGAATATGATGATTTCATTTTCTTGGATTGTAGCCCTAGGAATGTTACCAGAAGTTATAACAATAGCCAAATGGGAAGAAAATCCCGCTCGTAAGTAGACCATTGGAAGTGATACCGTAAAACAAATATATCTCCTTAATCACCAGACACCCAACATTGATTGATTTCCAGTTAGCGTTTTACAATCAACCCTCTGATCCCCAATTCTCAGCAAGCCTCACTCCCTCATTCATTCAACCCGTCTCCCTGCACAAAACCACCCACCCGCCTAAAAAATTCACCAGGTCCATCAGCCTTCGAAAACATGGGAAAATCATGAACTTGGTCTTTTCCCACCACCGTCTCTACCTTGACATTTGCTTTGCGTAGATGCTGGACGAATTTTTGTATACCTTTGCATGATCATTAGTTGGTAGATTAAAGATGTTCAAAAGGAATACATACCCGGACCAAAAGCCTCCGAATCCCCCCAAACAACCATACTCCTACAAAATCCCTCATACGTGTATCCCTCTGGTAAATTCCCTCTCGCTGGACTCAATAATGTACGCCTTAACTCGGGACGATTTTCACAATACTGATATCCCACCATCCCAAACATTTCATTATTCATAAAATCCAACTCCATCAATTTTCCCTCCTCTTCTCCCCCCTCTCCCTTCCCATCAAACTTCGACACCAGATCCACAAATGGGGATATCAATACCACATTTTCCGGCATGGGAAACTTGTGTTTATTCAAATACAACAAAAGTGTAATAGCAATCCCCGCCCCACCCGAATCCCCCAATACCGATATATTTTCCGCACGAAATCCTTGTTCAAGAAGGAAAAAAAATGCGGAAATCGCATCTTGTAATGCACCCGGAAAGGCCGTTTTAGACGTTACGCATTTGCGAAAATTGACACCGAAAATGGGAATACCAGTTTTTGGAATAATACGCCAGGGGATAGAAGAGGTGAGTGGATGACCTTGTACCATTCCGCCGCCTACAAAATACATCATGATTTTCCTTTCGGAGGGAGTTCCTACGTGGAATTGAGGAGTGATGGTATCAGTCCATTGCCAAAAACACGGACAACTTTCCACCTTCATACCGGGAAATTGCGCATCTCCTCGTATCCAGATTTCATCCGCGGGTGGTACGACTTCCAATTGTGTATGATTTCCCGAAGCGAGTTTGGGGATCTTGCAGCGGGCGGGGAGGGAGAGGACGTCGTGTATGGGTTGCGTACCGGGGTGGAGTGACCAGATTATGTGGGAGCTTATGAGGAGGGTGGTGCGGTATCTAAAGGACCAGTGGGAACGACCATAATAGGGGAGGTGGAGGAGGGAGGAGAGAAATACGAGGGGGATTTGGGGTGGGATTGTTAGGAGGGAATAGAGGAGACGGGCGAAGCGGTGGAGGTGGTGGGTTAGGATGGGGGTGCGTTGCCAAGAGCGGATTTGAGGGACGGTGGGAGTGGAGACGCGCATTCTCTTGGATGACGATGGAAATTGGGTGTGAGTGGCGAGTCTGGCGACTTTGTGAGAGCTCTCTGTGATTATGAGGTGGGGGATCGACCCGTCCATTTAGCCTATCAGGTGCAATTACAGGAAGTAACTACCGTCAAGCACACGCATGAAGCTACGCACGCTAAGGCACGGACGGGAATTAGTCTGCTGCAGCAGACAAATATTATCAGTCACCTGGTGACTTGTACGCGTTGACTGCCTCGTAGGTTTTAATATGGTGGGAGAACGTACGAAGTAATCTCTTCTACTTGATCAACGCGGGGTTTTCTTTAATATTAAGGGTTTGAGGATATCATTTGGATACTGTGGTGATATTTTGCACTGGTCTGGATAAAATCATCAAGTACTTGTATAATAAACATTTATTTATCTATACTAAAACTCCCTCTGTAATATCTCTTTCAAAGTCATAACTTATCGCTTGTCATGCTCTGTGAGGGTTTCCCGACCGAATTCTTGTCTCGGGTCCTCTTCTCATGGCTCTGCGTTGGTTCTTGTCTTGACCTATCGCCTTCCATACTACTGTAATACGGGTAATACAGCATCTTCTCCTCATTCCAGGCATTGAAGTGCACGAGACTTCTTCAGTCATGCGCTCCTTACTTCGCTCTTCTTTCATCCGCTAAACCCCATCGTGCCAGTGACTTGTTCTATCATAAAATCATATCAGATTACCCCAGTCATAACCTAAATTTCGTATCTCATTCCCATCCCATCCCATCACACTTCAAGTGACTGCATGAGATCTAACCCCATCATCCTGTGCCCGACTCCAAGCCCTCAATCTCCCTTTAATCTTCAATCCCAAGAATGGTGCATCTGTCATCGATCCTTCGTCCAAGATCCCCGAAACATTCATGCTGCCAACTGTAGAGCCCCTACTTCTTCCTGGTGTATGATCCGAACTCGAGAATGCTGTAAAAGGATTACTCATATCCAGACTCGCTCTGACACCACCACATCTCTTATTACTCACAGATGTAGGAGAAAGAGGAGGAGAGTAATCACGACTCATTCGTTTTGAAGCGGAACTTGTAAAGAAAGGGATTGAAGATAGCGAAGATAGCGAAGAGGTGGAAGAGTGCGAAGAGTGCGAAGAGTTAGAGTTTGAAGAACTACTCGATGAGCTCCGCGATTTGGATTTGCGTTGTGATTGTCGAGAGGATTCATAGGAATCCATTTCTAAGAGAACTATTTGGAGTTGTTCGTCTGATTGGGCGAGATTTGGGGTTGTGGAGGTGAGGGGAGGTCCTTCGATGAATTTTGAGGGGCGGAGGGGGGCTTTTGAAGTTGGTGAGGTAGACATTTTGTCGAAGTGATGATTGGTATGATTTGGTATGTTCGAAGGTAGGGTTTATATATGTGTATTCTGAGTTATCTGTGTTCGTCTATATATATATAGAAGGATGTCGAGAGTTATTGAGTAATATTCGATACGTAGTTTTACTCTCACATAGCCGTGAAGAAAATGTATGTAAAGATTCAAGACAATCCCAAACAGCGAATATTATATCAAATAGAGGAAGGAACGAAGAGATCATCCCATATCTACCGGGGGAACACTTGCATTTTTAATAGCGGTACTTGTACTACTTATATATCACTCAACTCCGGCTTCCCTTAGTAAATTCAAAAGGAAAAAAAAGAAATCTCCGCCCACCAAGCCGCGTCTTGAACAAGGATTCAATCAACATAATTCTGTCATAACGGAGCAACTAAAAGCCTAAAATTGTCATCCCCCACAGACCCTGCATAGGGTGTCACTACCTACTTGAAGCACAGAAACACTCAAAGTATATGTAATCTCCCCTGTGTGTGTAATCAATTTGTCCCATGCCACCTCATCTGATATGAGTAATATCCTACATATGTTGTTGATGATCTGCCTATATTTCAAGGAAGTTTACAATATGAAGGGAATTTAGCATTTTTAATATATCGGAGGAAGTTTATTGGATCAAGAGGTGGTTAATCACTCCCAAATGTGTTAAGGCTGGAGAGATAGATTGGCGAAAAATGAAGGGGTTCCATAATTCCGAATACATGTAATCATATCATTCCACATATTCTTGCTTGTAACTTTGTAAGTTGTAATTCTTGTACATCATATCACATCACACTACATAATACCCCTCTCAAACTTCTTACTTTCACAGCATACTGCGTATACACTCATAAAACAAAAAGTCATGCGCATAACACAAGTTATTTATCTTTCAATTTTGGGGTCTGTCCTACCTAAGCCTACGTGAGCAGTACGAAAACATCTAAAAACACCCTATACCGATGAATTTCCGCTGTGCCCGTTTCACATTACGTTGTAATCAATAAGGCTGCGGAATCACGAATCCATTGATGGTGGCTTGTGTACTTGTAATAATACCAATTTGAGCATTTACTTATGCATACAAACAAGTGAATTCCTCGCATTCTGTCGCAATAATCAAATCCAAATCCTTCTTGTCCAAAATAAAATTTCAGCGTATCATTAACGACGTCATATAATAACCCGTTGGATCTCTTTTCTATTGTGGATAATAAGTCTAGGTAGGATAAGGCGGTATCCGAGGGTGGTAATCTGGACTTAAGGGTTGCGGTCTAGAAGGATTGCAAGCACAGTGCTTGTTATCTGAGCCAGGTGTTCATGGCGGTCATATTTGGGATTTGGGATTATGGTTGTAGGATCTGGGAAACAGAGAGGAAT
>NGKI01000005.1:1088086-1144231 GCA_002162615.1 Myriosclerotinia duriaeana
AGGCAGGAGATCTGTGGAGTTGTTCGGTTCCTGCCCCTTCTCTTTTTTACAGACTCATCACCTACTGCTAAGAAAAACCTATTCAATGTAGTAATATTCTCATCATTATTAGATCTACATAATACAAGTTCACGTCCCTAATAATGGCGAGGCGTATTCGGCATGGAACCTCCATAGGATGATAGGACTCATAGGAGGATCCGATTACAATACCAAGAAAACGAGATCGGAGTTCCGGAGTGCTCTACCAACGCTCGAGGATGATCTCCAGGCCCAGGCCAGGTCCTCAAGAAATTTACGAAAACCTCTTCTTCGGCTCTCACTCCAAAGACCATTTGAAATAATACGATAATCCAAACTATCGAATGACATTTACTAATCAAGCGTGATTTTGTATTGGTTCAGCTTCGCTATCAAGCGGTGATTACAGATTGTGCTCGGGGATATAAATTTTCGGAGATGTTAGTTTGCGAGATATTGCCGTAAGCTTACCTAGTATGACTATCGGTACTGATAGGTATCTGGCTATATCATTTTGTTGTCGCTATTTTTATAATATAAAATGTGGTCTTAATGCGCCATGAACCAGTGACGGCTCAAATGATATCGAGCCTCGAATTGTCACTCACGTACTATATCACTCAGTCAATTTTTATCGATCCTAATGATCTATACTTTATACTCAACATTGCACAAGAGCACATTGCATGATATTCATTTACACCATGTGACTTATCTAGACATCACAACCTCATATCCCCCCCCAAGCAAAAGGTTAAATTTTAAGGCGTACTGCAAGCTAAAAATTTAACCTTTGCTTAGGGGGGGAGTAGCAATAAAAAAAGTGCGTAATAATAGACAGAACGCCCGATCCACAAAGTAAGCTAACGTCTATTTCGACATGCCGGCAGTTTATTGAATTTGGTAATCTCAAATATATACGCAAAGACCGGGCCAAAGCTCATCAATTAACACACAACCAAGCGGCTTTAGCTCACTTGGGAGAGCGCCAGACTGAAGTTAACTTCAGGAACCTAATAGATTCATCTGTTTATCTGGAGGCACTGTGTTCGATCCACAGAAGCCGCATTCTGCGATCTCGAGACCACTCGAAATAGACATTCATTTCCTTTGCCATGATTTTTTTATGCGTCTCCTCAGAAAAAGTCCAAAATTGAGGATATGTGGGTGGGGCTACTCGTGGAAGCGAAGTAAAGCTAGCGAGCCCGGCGGGGTGACGCGCTTTTCCTTTGGCTTGATTTTCTTCGGTGGGGTTAATGCTTAAGGGAAAATTGTTCATTTTGATTCGTTCACATCGATCAGGTCCTTAAAGAACAGCGGGGCTCCATGTGAAACATTCAGATCATTGGTCAAAGATGAGCCAGCATTGTCCGCACCCTAGCACTGAAAATATTTGATACACAAACGGCCAATATCAAAATCTAACTAAAAGCTCAACCCAATTTGTCCTGCACATTATAATTCGCTCCAAAAGTTGAGAGATAGTGGGGAAAGGGTCCCCGAAAATTGGCCAAAAACCACCCAAAAATGAAGCAAAAATATAGAAAATCCGCAAAAATATGATTTCTAGCATCGGATTCAAACCGACGGTACTCAGGGTAACTCCCTACACAGGTCTCGAACCTGTAACCTCAAGATTGTCTTGTAGATAGTATCTAATAGAAGTCTTGCGCGCTACCATTGCGCCAGCAGGGAAATCTTAGGATTTGGTATGTTCAAGTGGAAGCTATTCAAAATATATCATCGATATAGAAGGCTAGTGCTGTAAATTTAACTCAACATTGATCTTCTATTCAAATTAGTTTGAAATGCTGAAACGAAAAATAGTTACCAGTTAGTCCTGTAGTAGTCTGCGTATAGAGGTAAGAGGTTCCTTTGAGAGGATAAAACCACATAGACATCAGCTACACAGGTGTAAGCTTGATTGAAATTATAACTATACTATAGATTCGGTTCTGAAATAAAGTGGTAAAAGGGGTCAAATCGAAGGGAGAAAGAAGGGAGGGTAGGAGAAGGGATGGTAGAAAAAGCGGCAGGATATGGGTATGATTTAAAGCTTTCATATATATGCACTTTTTTCGAACTGAATATTTTGTTCTGACTAATTGCTTTAATGATCAATTTAGGTGGTATATGAATCGAATTAGTCCACGAATAAAAGTTTTGTTGCATATATGGAAGGGAGGGAAGTTGATTGTTTTGGTCGGCTTGAGACACCTTCCATTACCCTAGCTCTCCTCTTATTACTCGAATCACTTACTGGCATAAACGGTTCGTATTGATCTCCTTAATTCCAAACTTCTAAGATCCTATATATCAGGTGTAAAGAGCTACAACTCCACTAGTCTCTTACACATCGTTTGTCCCCTTTCCTAGCGCCTCCAAAAAAACAAAAGAAAAACTACATAATATCCTTCTTACTATTCTGTCTTGTTTGCCTCCGCATGACGCATGATCTCTAGAAGGATTAATTCCTTGACTGCTTAGCATCTCTATCATTTTGGTTGCTAATCCGGTGTTCTTTCCTGTTTCTGAAATGATCATATTCATACAAACCTGACCGTTCTGGCCAGTTCGCTTTGCTCGGGCCTTAAAAACTTGCTTGCGTTCATCCGAACTCAATGACCATTGAATATCTGCGAGAGCTGTAATTGCAAGACCAAATCCTTTTCAGTAATAGCTATTTCAACCGTGGCAATTACGTACTTCAGGGTGGAAGCCAGAATGGGGGACTGAAGAAAGTAAGGTCATAGACTTGCTTTGCAAGTAACTGAACTGAGTAGGGCAGAATATCAAAACTCAATCGACAACCAGTTTTCTGAATCATCTGGTTTATCGACTGTCCACTAAAGTACATGCGCGATGCGAAGGTGTACATGGCCCAAGATCGATTTCTTCGAATGGTCTGTCTCAGACGAGGACAGTATGAGTCACATTGCCATAGAAGCACTAGATACAGACTGCAGACATGGTCAGCGTCAGCTCCGTGTAATAGGGAAAATCTTTCAGAAATGGGGAGATCGTTAACTGAGTGAAATTGTCGAGTGAAGGTTGTTTTTAAGTAACTGAACATCAAAATTCAGAACCCCATACCTTATATGTAGTGCTTTGTCTTTAAACATCATAGATTAAGTTGGACGTGAAGATGTTAAGAAGTGGGAGTTGAGAGGCTGTGGTAAGAAGAAAGAAGATAGGGGTAGAAAAACGTTCTGGTGGAAGCACGAATAGATCAAAACCACTTCGATATTGTGATACATCTGTTTGCTGACCGGTAGGAAATTTACCCACGATAGGCTAACGCATACACGCTTCGGAAGCTTTGTGAAATTCAGATGAGCATGGACCAAATCCTGACTCTCAATTCCATGAGGTAGACATTGCAACCGGAGATATCGTGTCAGCTGGAGTTCTGTCGCCTCTGGAATTCCTATAAAAATACTCAAAACTTAGACTCTGACAATAGAACCCTGCAACAGGGGAAAATGCAATCGATCCATTTGATTGGTTCCACATCAATGCTATATCATCAGTTGGAGATGTATATTTTGTTAATAGTCGTCATTGCTGGACCACCTGGTACTTCAATAGCACGGGTGAGGTTCAATGGAAAATTATGGGAAACAACACTGAAGGGCAAAGTAATTTCGTGCTTCCCGAACGTGCCTATCTTGTAAGTTCCCTCAATCAACAGGAAACTCCTAGATGTACAGACGAGCCGTGCCCTTTAGAAATGGCAACACCACTCTCATATCAGTAATTAAACTTCCACATGCACCGTCCTACTTACTTCAACAACCGCAACAGTGGATTTCTAGGTCAAAACGGATCTCACCAATCCAATGAACTACTAGAATTTTTTTCTCAATCTAGAAGACAAAACCCCTGTTGTGGACAGCTGGTTGTGGATAAGCTCCTCACCGACTCAACCTACACTAATTTCACCGATTCACAAGGAGCTTTCAATCCACTGATTGACGGCAATACTAATGATATTCGTCTACCAATCGTTATGACAATCTCGTTCAATCTTATCGTGTCTACCGCAATCCTGGAATGCCACACCAGTTTGGAATCCAGATGTTGTGGGAGTCAATAACACTGCATATATGAATCGGAATGGAGCAACTAATTATACGGCTTGGGCTATGTAGACCGAAAGTACTGAGAGGGATTTGGTGGAAATGGCGTCTGTACTGCGAGAGAGGGGTGATCTTTCCGAAACGAGTGATCCGATTGGAAGTGATACTCAATAACCAAAAATGCGGTATATACTGGAAGTACTTTTATTAAACGACTTCTCATGTGTTACAGTTGGCACTTTTTCTCACCTTGCTGATTAGTGAGAAGCTTGGGGACACAGCGAGGGGCGAATGGCTTCTGCATATGCACTATGTATGCACATCTCACACCTAACCAATCCTTACCCCCGTCTAAACTCGCCTCTCAAATGTTTCATCTAAAAGAGTAAATCAAGTTAGATACTAGTATATCCCCCCCCCCTGACCAATGACAACATCCAAAATGCACCTCCTACGACATATAGATACACACTAACCTCTCCCGGGGTTTCCAGGGCTGAAGCTGGGCATAAAAGAAATATTTTGTTGCATATCATATTCGGATGAACTTACTGTTAGATTTTTTAGTAAGGAGAGCGTAATTTTTGTTACACCGCTCAATTTTACCACCAATTAAGATCATTCTGCCTGTTATAAAATGATAAGGCGGTGTAACAAAAATTGCAACTTCATCCCTCCCCTGGAATAAAAGAATCTAATCAGAAAGGAAGCACTTTCGAATTTTAGTCAGGTTAACCAGATCAATCAGTAAACCATTATCATGAATATTAGCGCTCTACACCCTCTCCTTCGAAGTCGACTTCAATCACAACCCCTTCATCTCCCAACCCGCCCCCTTTCTATTCCTCACACACGTTCTCCCCGTATGGGAATTTCAACACCTCGGCACCACCGCAACTTTTCTCTTACACCTAGGAACCAATCTTCACCACCCAAGAAAGAACCCCTGAAATTCGAAATCGAGCCTCTCCCCTGCCCAAGCAATCACCCAATCCTGCGCCAACTCATCTACATATCCAACTTATGCTTCGAAGATATCAAGAAAAGATCCCAAACTGATGATGCTTTGGAATTTGAAGAAGTGAATGGGTTGATGGTGGTTTGGGGCTGGTCTCTCATGGTTTTGATAAGGATAAAGTGGGAAGAATACTGCGGAAGAATTCGACTTGAGGATGTAGAAGAGAAATAGATTTAAGGGGGAGGGAAACGAAAATGGAAAGAAATGGAATAGAGAAAACTTAAAGAGGAGGGAAATAGGCACGTGAGATATCGTTGCAGGCAAAAGGTCACCCCACATCTTGGCACAACAGAACACCATCTTCCTCCTCGAGCTCCCGACTGATTGATTCATTACCTATTCGAATATTTCGGTTTTAAAGGCGAAGAATTAGACTATGAAAGCAGATTTATATTGTATCTCAATTTCATATTCGATCTTCCTTCGCGTTGTAATCCATCGCGTCCAAAACCTAATAACCAATTACATATCAATCATGCATCTTCGCCCTCTCCGTACTTTCCCCTCTCTCCTTCAACACCGGCCTCAATCCCATCGCGCCACTCATTTTTGCCTTTCTCAACATTCACAACTCCATCAACAACAGAAGCGTCGACAGAATGTACCCGAAGATTCTTCTAGCCCAACCCGGTCCTCCAAACACAACCCTCCATCGCGTGCCCCCTTACCTGTTAAGCCTCAAAATCCTCCACCCACCCCTCCCCACAACCATTCCACCCAGAATAACCGAATCGATCAACTCCGCCTCATGCCATTCCTTCACCTTTTCTCACTCTCTCTAAAAAACTTCAATGGAATCGTTGACAACTCTTGGGCCAGACAAATTCAAGGATATCAAGATATGAAGTTTGGATATCACGAAGCAAAGCTGTGTATCGAGGTTATTTTGTTGACTGTTGCATTTATAGTGAGATTGCAATGGTTGAAGTGGAGGTTCGGTATAAATTTTAGGGATGGCAAAAGGAGGATAAAGTAGTTGGGATAAAATGGTTTGTAGTTGGGGGCGGATTATGGAGGATGAGGGGGAAGAGCACGAGGAGAAAGGGGGGAGAAGAAAGGGAGGGGGGAGAGGGGAACATGATTAGGAAAAACCAAAGAAAAATCAAAGACAAGAATACATGCATGGAAATAAAGGGTTATTGAAGAATATGAAGTATAACTACAAACAAGCCTATCTCACATCTATCTTCATAGAGAGTTAAGTATTTTGGAATCCAACTAATCACAAACTATGTTCAAGAGGGAACATAACAACAAATGAAATATGTTTTATTGTTTTGCCTACACAGATATGTATATCGCTTAAACAAATTCCAAAGTTCAACCTCGACAATAGAATCCAATACATGATTTCTAATCACCCTCTCCACCATCCCACATCATGAATCCACGCGATCTTCTTTGCACTCAACCTCAATTCTACTATCGACTCCCTTTCTGCTCTATCCACAATCTTTAACCACGTCAACAAAACCATCCTCCAATACCCCAAAACCTCTCAACAAGTCCGGGCATCTTTCTGATCTATGTATCGAGAATCCTCGAGAAGTTTGTGATGAAGTTGATGAGGGTCACTTTCGTCCGAGATTTCTTTCAAAGAAAGATGATGTTGGAAATTTAGGAGTTAATTCAAAAGCTTCATTTGGAGGTGAGATGGTTGTCGTGGGAGAGCAGTTGGAAGAGGGGGGGATAGATAGGATGGGCTTGGAGGCCATTGACACTGGAGAGGTAGGGAAAGTGAAGGAAGTAAGAAAGAGTGTTGGAAAAATTCTCTATTTCTGGATAACTGCTTTGGTCCTCGCTATATAAGAAGGATGGGAACCCGGAATTCTTGACCTTCACTACTATGGAGTTATTCATCATGTTCGTCATTTTTCGAAGGGTGTGCAAGATGTATAAGGTGGTTGGCACGCCGTGGATTTGATTACATGCAGAAGATTGACCCAGCACCTTTGGATTGGCAGGAAATTCAAGGGTGGTGTGAGTGATAGTGAGCTTTGACTAGTAATGACTCTGGCTAGGGAACATACAGTCTTACAAAATACCAACTGAAGAATGATCATGAAATAGAATGATTGTAAAACTTACCACTTACAATTTCTATATAATTCTTCATGAGATTGGGTGTTTGGTAATGACAATTAGTCATTGTTACGAAGTTGGTTTGATTGAGATGTTTACCCCCTCGCTTACCTCGAGGCTTTGAATCTTCACCATTCTATAACAGTTTGAGCATTGAGAAAAAATGAAATTATCCTCAGCCAAATCTGCCGGCTGAATAAGATGTTCAGTCATGTTTTCCCTGTGTGAAAATCGTTGTCCTACCGTACACTAAGAAGACTATGCATACGGCAGACTCATCGAGGACCCGTACTGATTCTTCAAAATGACCGTTTTCGGTGTTTGGGCTGTATTTGTTATTTGCACTGGCTATATCTTACTCAATAGATCCCAAAAATTAACTTGGCTTCTTACAAAATCTACAACTACAACATCATAAACCACATACCATCACCAGTCTTCCCACCAAGTATCCGAGAAATCTTGCAGTTCGTTACTACATTGGCAATACCTTCTGTATCTAGCTATTGCATAACACTTGTAGCTCATCGATTGCGCTTCTATTTGAGTTATTCAAGTAGCCACTTCTCTATACCTAACAATCTACCTCAATCAGTTCTCAACACCTTCTACCAAGATGTGCCAGCAGAACATCATCCTTTACTCCTGTTTCGCCCGATGCACCGGCAGAAATGGCAACAGCGGCCAAAAGAGAATGGAGCGTGAATATTGCGAACTCAAGTTGGTCCAGTTCAAAGACCCAGCAAAATATCGCCTCAATCCATGTCGAAAGGTCTACTTCAACTCTTTGCGAATTAAGCAACGCTGCCCCAAGTGCATTAAGAAAGCGTTGGCAGAGCGGGTGGCGGAAAGGAAGGAGAGAGAGGAGAGAGAAAAGGATGCGGAGAGAAGGGGGGAGCGAGGGGAGGTTTTGAGGCAGTTAAGAATGGAGGCGGATGAGGATGAGGGCGAATTCGATCTGTTGACTCCTAGAGCCAGTCAGGGTCAGTTCCCCGGCTCTGATCGTTCTATCAGGGACCCTGATATTTATGACGAAATTAGTGGCCATATGGGCGGCTTTGAAAGTAAGTCCACAGCAGAGGTGGAAGCTGAATCGAAAGCCGAGACAGATTTCGAAGATATTACTGCTCCTGCGTCGATATTCGGTATCGCAGCTACATCTTCTATGTCTCAAGACGACATCGCGTCTACTTCTCCTACGAGTCCTACGTTTCAAGACGAAACCTCAGCGACTGTGATCTTCAAAGGAAGCCCGAAGCTGCTTAGCGAGACTCCAGGTAGCTTGGGCCTGGGAATTTATTTCTAGATCCTGAGAGAGGATGATGAGGCTTGGGAACCTTTGAGTTACCAACGGGGGACGGAGATGCAATGGCTTAGGATTCATGAGCTCCTATAGGAATGTGGAGAGGTAGGGGTGGATGACGTAGATAAGATAACAGAGGGGTGGATAGATACTACATCTTAGGAAGCGGTGATGAAAGGCTAGCAAGTCAGATCTTCACCTGTACATAGTGCTAGCTACAGCCTCGGTGTAACACATCGTTATTAATCAGGGGCGAAGAGGATAGCATTTGATATCAGACGAACAACTGAGACAGTGTTATTTTTGATTCATAGTTTGCGAAAATTTTGAGTCCCAGTCATCCCATCTTGTAGCTTAACCTAATTCAACTTTTGAATGACCCAATGTTCTAGGAAAAATGAGCTATCTCATGCAATCAATCTATGTACTAAATTGTTTGCGATCCAATGATTAATCGAACAATATGCCAGGTTGCCAACTTAGCAAGCGAGGTGCAAGTAAATCCGCAAGTAAATGAATATTCACAACACTTACGCATAGTATAAAGCTGCTGCTAGTCTGTTCACCCGACTGCTTGAGGTAGTTGAACGTAAATGACAACTTTCTAAAATTCAACAAAGCATAAAATTTGTCAAATATGACTGCCACAGAAATATACAAGCGGAAACAAGTCGAAGCCTTGCCTGGAGCAAGAGGGGTTTAGCAGGGAGCTATATATCGGCCACTAGAAGATTTGTTACACGCACCAGGAATGATGGTCAGATCCCGCCAACACTTCGACGTTAAAAAGAGAACCAGCTTTGAAATTTGTTACCCTTACCGTGATTGATGCGCAGTCGACAGATAAAAATGTGCAGGTCTCACTGAAGGTCTCTCTTTTTCGTTTTCGTTTTCGACACTCGATTATCTCTGTTGACAAAATGACGAAAAAGGGACTTGGCCTTTGCGTACTGTTTGTTCAATCCAATGCTAATCTGGACACAGGGCCATCAAGAGCTATTGAGTGTTACTAGCTACTCAGCGAATTATATCTACATACTTAGTCCTCGGCAAATGAAGGGGCCAAAAGAAAGGATGTGAACAGTAAGGGGACTAGCATGATAAGAAACGGAATAGAAGAGAGACTGGGAACGGACGTTGAGTATGATTTAGAAAGCGAAGAATATTGGATATTATGGAGAAGACGGATGAGATTTGATATGACGATGCCAGTTTAGATTTGTTAGGGGATATGTTACCCAATGATTAAAATCTTGTTGCGTAGATTATGGAGAGGCAAACGCCGCTTTTAGATAAATCCTTTACCCCAAGCAAAACTTCGCCGCTGCTTTACGTTGAAGATATCTTGCAAAAAGATCCTCTTGTGCCTCCCTCCATCCATCGCTCCTCCCTTGAACATTCATCATCACAAGCGTCGATCCAAGTACCAACAAGATACACATCTTGATGGCTATCTTCGCAGGTATGAGGTGTCTTCATCACAGACTCCATGACATTTCCCTTCAATCCATCTTGTCCCTCGCGCCTATCTCCCGTTCTCCCGTTGAAGAGCAAACAGCCGAGCTAGCATTGTTTTCAGAAGTCAACACAGGAATGGAGCAATCAACAACAAAACACACCTGACAAAACAATTACAAGATCACTAGAGATCCCGTCCCAGACCTTCATATCCCATAGTAATACCGGTATTGCAATTTCCGGGTCACTGACGTTCACCAAGACTCACTAAACTAAACGCTGATCCTCCGGAAAAGAAACATCCCGAACGCCTTTAGTGGAATGCGTAGGTTGCCTACTAACTTGTTTGATATTTATTCTCCTCGCTGTTGGTTATATCTTCATTTCTAGTTCCCATTTCCCTATTTCTCGATGCCTTTGTGATATCATCACAAGGTTCTCTTTACTTTCGATAGAAGATTGTTTGTAGCACAAATCGAGAGATTGTGAAACATGAAGGGTAGGATTTGAGACGAACACGACGCATAAAATTTCAAACGAAGGTTTCCTTGGCTAGGTAGGAAAGGATTGATCATTTTGAATATCGGATGAACGACTGGACAGTTTTCAATACAAGATACGGACGTATCTAGAGACTTCAGGACGAGTGTTGTGTGAGCAGAGAATTTTTCGAAATCAAATAACGAGTCCGCGACATTGAAACAGACCTAGGGATCCATTGCGCGTTATCTATTAATACCGTCGCAAGAATCAAAATCTCTCACAATGCTCTGCACAAACAGACCCGAAGGCTTTGTATGTCCCCATATATGATCTCCCTCAGCTCCACCCCCACTGATATCTTCTCCAGGGCCCAGCCTCCCACATCAACTCCTCCACCCTCCCCACAACATGTTTCACAGATGTCATCCTCATTCCCCTCCCAACATGGCTCGCTCTTGCCTTCATACCCATACTCTTCGCTCTAGGACTTCACCACCGCAGAAAAAACTACAACCCCTCCACCGCACACCTACGCTCCAACACCCGCTCTTCGCGTCTATACCTTGTCTTCCTTATTATCTACTACATACTCATAGTCTGCAACATCCTCATGCTCACTCTCGAAATTGTGCGATTATCTATCCTCCATCACGGCATTGGTTTATTGCCATTCGCATACGTTGGATTTCTTCTATCAGCTTTCTTGTTTTGGAGTGAGGGAATGCATGGACGTATAAAATGGTGGCAGGGAATAAATATGTTGGTTTGGATAGGAGGCATCGTCATGAGTATTGTGCAGGTTGTTGGATTAGAGCAACAATTTGGAACTAATGGGAGGAAAGGGAGTAAATATCCAATCAGCGACCAGGTTATTGATGTAGCTGTTATGGCGGGTGTATATGCCGTTATTGCGTTACTGGAAATAATACTGGTGATATGGAGAAGAAAGAGGAGGACTGCAGCTTTGAGGGGGGAGAACGGAAAAATGGGTGCGTTTGAATATGGGAGGGGCGCAAGTGAGAGCCCCGTCGTGAAGGAGTAGGTCAGTTTTTGTGATGCTCTTGTACTTGTACTTTTGAAGATTGGTTCTGCTAGTTTGGAGTGTTGGAATGAATGCATTGGGACTATTTTATTGGGATATGGTAATGGTATACCCCGGGTATTTACTTTTTGATGGGAGATTGGAACGAAGATAAACAAAATTCCTATACATTATTATTTTTCTACCTAAACTATCAAGCACGTTTCGTATCTGATCCTTTTCCAACTAGGTGATATACCAGCTTAGTGTGATTGGTGACCTAGACGGATGGCATTCAAGAAGCGAAGCCGGTGCTGACCACCCAGCTTATATCGTCGTTGAATGAACTAGTAGCATCAAAAGTATCAACACCGCCGTTGCTCGCGGCGTAGAGAACATTGTTGTAGTGGCGGAAATATCGTGTAGGATGGCTCCATGCTCGAATTGAGCTACCCGTGCCGCTCATGCCAGATTGAGGACAGAATGTGGCATCTTCGTGGAACTGCTTGGTACCATCATTGGCATTTAGCAGGAGCACGAAATTAGAGTGTCGAATGTAACTCCCAGCGGTATCTACGGACTCAAAAGAGAAGCAGTCGCTGTTTCCAAGACCGGTGCGAACATGCCAGCTAGCTTGCTGTTTGAGGGCTGTAGTGCTGGATGATGTGACAACCTGGGTGTTGACGGTACTTCCGCTGTGTGCAATGTAGCGTGTGGTGTAGCCGGATGTGGTGGCTTGTAGCGAGATGGATGAGCCGACTGTGAGAGCTGCTCCGCTAGTCAATGACGTGGTGGCGTATTTGGCGGCCACGATGTTAGCCTGTACCGAGTTTTCGGTGGCATCGGATGGATAACCAGAGGTCATCACACCTTCGTAAAAGGTTCCCTGGGCGCTGATGCTATTATCACCACCAATACCGAGGATGATAGCACCTTCTTTTTTCATTGGGTTGTAGCCACTCGCATTTGGGCGCACACCATTGTAATATGTCGAAAGCGAACCAGATGCAGCGTTGCCTCCACGAAGCGCCCACTGGTTTGGCTGTCCCTTGAGAATTGCAGTGAAGAAACGGGAAGAGATCGATGGATCGCCGGTGTTAGTACCTGTGCTAACACCGGAGAACAGGCCGTTCTCAAGATCAGCCATCAGCCAAGGACCATTACCGGCTCCTTTTCCCCAAAAGGCCTCGGTGCCAAAGTAGATGGCTTCCATATGACCGTTGCCCGTATCAGTACTACTTGTCTCAGCATTACCGTAATCAAAACAGCAGCCGCTGTTATAATGAGTCCCATCGAGAACCGCGTACATGCCCTCCGCTGCGTCACCTTTGGCTATGCCGCTAGGGGCATTGTTGCGATAACCTGTACCAGGTGAGATGAAGACGCCATACGCCTTTTGACCATTTAGCGTGACTGGTGCACCAGTTGCGCTGGCTAGGTTGTCATAACCATTAGTATCCGGGCCTTTGAAGCCTCCGGGGGGTGCCTGGGTAAGGTGATTACCACGCCCGGATTGGTCGTAAATGATCGTGATGAGACATGTCGTATTGGCGCAAAAGTTGTCTTGAGCAGCAGCATTGGCGACTCCGCCTGCAGACAATGGTGCAATGTTGGTTGTGCTCCCATCAGAGGCGCGTTTCACCTAGTACAAGATCGGAGAGTTAGTGATCGCTTGTTTAGGGCTTGTTTAGGGGAGTTTGGATCAAGGGAGTATGAAATTAATTCATAATTACGCACCTGGTAGAGTGAGCCACTGTAGGCGCTATACAAAGCTCGAGTAGTGCTGTGTGCGGCGACTGCAGGATTGGGTGTCAGTCATTGCTCATCATGCTTAGGATTGGGTGTAATAATTGGGAGTTACGCTTACCGCAGGGAGTTCCACCAGATGAGTAGAGGTCGCAAGGACCAGCGTGAACGAGGGAGCCCGTTGCCAGAAGGCCCAAAGCAGCCACGCGGGCGCGTTCGAGATTTGATCGCGAGAACATATCTGATCACTTTTGGTGGGAGAAACTAGGATGGGCAAGCCTGTGTGCGTTTTGAAACCGTCAACGAGGTGCTCAAATGGCCATCGACGTCGAACGCTATCTCATAGGATTGGCGCCTGGCGTGTCTTTTTATAATGTTCATATAATCTGTGAAGATTTGCCTTGCGTGCTGATGATTGGCACGCATAGTGGATATCTAAACCAGGGGTAGAAGTACGAATAGAGTGCACCAGTATACAGTTTAGTCGTCATGATATCCGATGACCAAAAGCCGAATGGAATGTTTTGTTCCACCTCTGATGCTCATAAGATGCTTCCCATGTGCATCACGAGGTTCTGCTTGGACAATTCTAGAGAGCCAAACCCCCTCATATTGGTAGGTGGTAATAGAAGAGAACGTGCACTCCATCCATGATTATTGGAGGAAATTCCCGCCAATAGTAATAGTTTAGCAACGCGGGCCAGCCCTTAGTTTAGAAAACGGATATATTAACGGTCGCATTTGCGGAGTAAAATCAGCGGAACTATTAGTGGCATTATGCATATAAATTACTAACAATATTGGATCCTAAGACCCTCGGGTATTGAGATGTACTACGCGCACCAATGGGCAGAACGCAAGCTGGGCTCGGCGATTAGATCTGCGGGGGAGAACTCATTAGCGGCAGGTACTTTGAATTCGACATAGGAAATTAGGAATCCGGGGCCCCACACTAGGAATAACTGCCGATTGAGTAATTTATGGCGTTGGACATGTGAATGTTACGCACACTTAAGTTATGACCATCGCTTTTGATGTCGGAGCACATCCAGCTGCCACTTAACAGGATATTTCAACAAATCCAGTACAGCCAATTCTTGGGATAATTTACATTGTACACATCCCCCGGACTATGTTTGGCCCCGATATGGTGAAGAAATGAGGAGTGGGTTTGATGTAGACAAGGCCGTTCCAACTTGATATCTTCCCTTAACTCGAGATCTAATCAATCATCAATGTTGCCTAGCACGCAGTTCAACAAGTACCGATATCATTTGCCTACTATTGTAGCGGTACGAGAACCTCGGAGACAAGGATACAAATACGAATAGAGGGGTGGAGACTCGAGGGTCGAGACCCGAGAGGGGGTGGAGGGGGGGTGAAAACAACAAACTTCTATCTCTCGGAACCTAATTTCTCCTACGTGGTCCTACATGTAACATGCCTGTCTACCAAATTAGCCACTTTTTACCGTTCTTCTGCCCTTTCAAAATTCAAATAGATACACTAAACATCTCTGGTCCCCAAGATTTAACCGGCGGTGAAATGCCAACACAGCTTCGCCTTGCCCCACATCACGAACCACGATCATTCCATTTTGATGATCATTGAATCTATTTGAAACATTGGAAGCTTCCAAGTTCCATATTTGGACTGCAGTTCAGACTACTCGGCCACGGAGAAACGTACCTTATGACAAGAGATAACAATAATTTCTCTACCGCAAATTGTGCAGGAAGAAAAGAATGAGCGAAGTCAACAATTTCATACTATAAAGATTGCCATCAAACAACCATAGACGAAAAGGTCCTAATAACAGCCGTTCGGTCGAGGACAAAGTGCTGCTGCAGATTAGGGCTTAGATGCTGCAGTGGTGTAACTGATGCTCCGGGCTGCGTCCTTGAGGATCTGTTAAGATAAAAAACCAACATCCAAGAGTTGAGGTGTATGAGCTGAGGCGGACAGCGGCAAGTGGCTGCGAGCTGTGCTCAATCTTCTTGAAGCGAAAACCTACAAGTTAGCATTGGCATACCGCTGTCGGTTTGATATCCAATATGATTACTTAGTTATGGAGGTTTCATCGGATGAGCCTCCACGCGGGAACAAGAACTCCGTCGACCTTTACACTTTACCTAATAAGATCATCTAAGCGGCAGCTACTTTAATTGGGGGAATATAAATAACTAAAATCTCAAGGCCACTCTTCTCCGTGGCCTCCATGGCCATACTTTAGCCTTCATCCACATATTCCTCCGCGGGTTGAGATGCAGGATGCAATAGGCTATATCAAAGACTGTCTCGATCAATGCGACACCGTCATGGGCCTTGATACACTCGCTCGCACCAGACATTCCCGTTACCGTAAAGTCGACAGATCTCTTATTCCGGGGCTGCCCATCCGCGTGTTAGATGTTAGTCGAATCAAGTCTGATGACAAAGTCTATTTGATTCGCGGCAATGGAAATACCCAGAGATAAACAACGCTCTATCACTTTCGGGGTGATCTAACTCATATACCCATTACGACTACAAAGGTCACCTTACCGTCAGAGTGCTTGGAATCATCCTCACCTGCTCACCAATGGCATTCTAAGTGGCTATAGCAATCATCTAGCACCCGAAGATACACTATAAATGGGTAGATTTTCTTTGCATTGTTCAAGATAGCGAAGTAAATCGAAACCTAAAAAAGCTTTACTCTTTCGGCTTTTTGATTATAGCTGAAACGAAAAATCGACAGGATATCGTTTCTCCTTGCGCTTAGGAGACGAGGATGGTATGAGTATTCTGTCATTATCTGGCAGATACTTGTGCTTTCCATCACAACACCCATTATCAATGTCTTTCGACTTACCGGAGAACACTTCAGAAAGCTATCTTGACATCCCTGATACATCAGCCAACGTATCATGTCACTAAAATTTTGACACACATGCTTATGTGAGTTACATGGCATTTTATCAAGACAGATCTGTTGAGTCGCCAATTGGTTATGCTGAAGTCTTCGGCATCGCTAGTCTTGTTCTCTTGGTTTCGAAAGATTTCAATGCAAAAAATTGACAAATGCGAATGAATAGGAGACTTGAACCGTATATGCTTGTAGGGACCCAGGGCTTTGAAATATCCGAGCTAATGGATATGGTTAATAGTTATTATACTTAAATAGGAATCAACTTAAAGGTTTAAGATTTTATTTATTTATAATTATTTAATATTATTTACAAATTATATAATACAATTAAAATTTAATATTCAAATATTTAAAATTCTTTTATTTAATATATAACTCGGGTTTGTTTTTTGTAGTAATAAAGTTAATATTTATTATTATTATCATTATAAGTAACGGATATATAATAGTTTTAAAAAATCATAATATTTTCGCTTATTATTAAAACTATAGATCCGGTACTAAGTAACTTTTAGCATACTCAACATTTTATATACATATATCCCTGCCATCTCTTTCAATCTTCTATGCAATCAAGCAAATGCGAATACTGCTCGGGCTGCTGCACCCGAAAAAATCCTTGGCAGCTTCGATCATTATCTCAAAGATCTCAGCATCTCTCTCCTTTTCTTGTTAATGTTCCTCGGAAAGCCGCATAGGATAACAGCATCGTTATTGGATCGATCGTTGTTTTTTTTTTCGAAGAAGCCAGCAAGGAAAACATCAAATTCTTCTGCCTTTGTTCCTTGTTTCTCATGGATTTCGAGAGTGAACGTCTCGAAACAATGGACATATGTATATGGTATGAGGACATGTTCGATGATATTGCGAGATAAGGCGCTCTCCAGAGCTTGTGGCCCAAACTTAGAATACAATATAGATGAACTAGAGCTAGCAGAAAAAGAAACCGGTCCATTCTGAAGTATAAAGGGTGACAAAGGTTAAGTAAACAAAAACAACCTATGTTTGGTAGTTATTGTATAAATAAACGAGAAACGTTGAAGTTGAAGGTTTTCTTAAAAGACAGAACTTGAAGTACCTAGGTATCTAGAGATACTAAGCTCGAGGATGCTATGTAGAATTGAAGCAAGATTTTTTTGTATAAATAGCTTCTTCTCGGCGATCGTTGAGGCCATTAAAAACTTCCCTGGTCCGCCAGCTGTTATCTTCCTCCATAAGCCTACGTAGACACAGTACAAACATTATGCCTGCGCATCAGCACCCTGCTTCTCTGCTTCAAAGTTAGACACAACCCTACAACCACGAGCTGTCCACAGGGAGGCGAAGCGAGTTTCGTGAAATGGTACAAGGCTAGGGTATAGTCACAAATGACTCCATAAAGGATGCTTGCATAATAGAAGTTCTTTTCTTTTCTTGGCTGCTACACTACAAGATAAGTTTGTACTATCAACAACAGATCAGGGCACAACCTCAGATGAAGCAAACGAGACCCTAGTAGCCTGACAAGAGCACATCACAGGGCACCTTCGTATTCTGCATCCACCTGCAAGGTTAAAAGTATCATGCATGCGATGGGTAATGAGGAGGTATCGGCAGTGTAATAAAATTAGAAGAAGTGATTAGGCTGTGATCTAAGAAGATAGAGAGATGGCAACAGCGCCAAAAGAAAAAACGTATTAGAACATGATTCTCATCTCCTGCCAACACAACCGAAACAGAGGCGTCGGAGCCATTGAACACTAGTACTCCAACAGGCTCTCCATTCTACCCATGCTTCTTCTTCATCGTCTGTGTCCCAACAGCTCGTTTCGTTGAAGGCGGTCGAACCTTCTCTATTGTTCGACCTCTCCTTTGCCCTGTATTCCTTCCCTAGCGTTGTACTCTGTGCTACAGTTTCTTTTACTTCATCATCTGACTTTCCACTGTTCAATCCCTGCAAAGCGATGTGACTCTCCCTATAGATCGAAACCTCCTCTGCTGCATTTCCCTTGTCTTGTATAGTATCAAGGGACCAATGACTCAACGATGCACTTTCATTTACATCGTCCCTGCCGCCTATCCACAATCGCACTTGTGGCTCCATCACAAGTCCATCTCTTCTGGTTTGCCAATCGGTATGATTTTCAGTAATCAGAACGCCATTGATCCATGGGCCCTCGAAACGTTCCTTGGAAACTTGAAAAGTTGTTATACCGGAATGAGAAGAGTTCTGGTTATCGAGAAAAAGCTTATTAGTCGCAAACTGGTTGTTTTTCGACATATCAGCAAAAAAAAGACCGGATAACATTACAAAGATCTGGATGTAGTTCCACCAATGAAGTTTGCAAAATCGAGGTTCCTATTCGTCGACTAATCGTGCAATTCTCTCCTTCCATCCAGAAGTTCCTCTAAACGAGTAACCCGTATTGGCAATCCAAAGAAACTCGCACTGGATCCGATGCTCTTGAATCATTTTATAGAAGACTTCGCAAGTTTCGAAACTTGTATCTGAACCGCAATGAAATATGAGAACAACATTTGGTGGGAAGTGATTGTTTTCAGCAATTATTCTGCTTAGTTCCTCTGAGGTCGAGCATTCTTGGATTATAAGCTCGAGCTTTAGCGGACTACCCATCTCCGGCATGACGAGATATTTCATAGGATTAGAGTGATTATTTTCTGAGAGATGAAGCTGGATCAAATCACACAACCAGACTCATCGTATCTAGAACTGGGGGAGAAACCTAGTGTGTGGAAACTTACAATGGGAAGATCGCCGATCATTCGGCTGACCATTAGAGTCTTTCCGACGTCTTAAGCTCCAAGAACGAGTAAGTGCATGGTTTATCTAACGTTATTGAACATACTGATATTGAACATACTGATATTGAACATACTGATATTGAACATACTGATATTGAACATACTGATATTGAACATACTGATATTGAACATACTGATATTGAACATACTGATATTGAACATACTGATATTGAACATACTGATATTGAACATACTGAATAGAGTGCATCAGGCTTTGGAAGCGTGTTTGTGTCGCTCCTCTTTATGGTTGCTTCATTCCACAAGCTTCCTCTTATATAATAAAATAGATCTCTACATTTAGAAGGACGCACTCATCAAACACAGGGGGAAACTAAGATAACACTTGCTGATCAAAAGCCTCGATCTTCTGAAGGAGCCCAATTTGAACAGCAATGGTTGGTACTTAGATCATTGGGACCAATGGGAATTAGCCTCGCTTACCGGATCATGCGGAGCTCTTGCAAGGGAACGTACACATTTCGTGTACATTCCCCTACACAACATATCCATGGATGTTTCGTTGATTCTGACCGTGTTTATTCCTTCACTTTCGGTCTTACTGTCTTCTCCATTTACTAGTATATACCCTCCGATATATTGAACATAGACGAGAGAAAAGTAAAGACAATTTGCGATCGTGATTCACTTTATATCTCCTTGCAGGACCAGGCGAACGTCAACACTGTTTTACGATGTCCTCACCGGCCAGTTTCAGAAGAACGAAAAACTCGCATTCACTTTACAGTACACCATAAGAAGCACCATGCTGCTGTTCAACTATCCATTTGTCCATTTGATCTTCCATTTATTCCAAAACAGAAATTCTTCAGGTGTTATTTTCGATGGACTTGATGTTGTGAAAGGGCACCATTGGAGGATGCTTCTCGCCAAGTTCTTGGAGCCGTACAGCGAATCTATGATTGCTATCATCATCCTACTCAATGGGACTTTTCAAGCCAACATTGGTATGCCTAGATTGTCTTGTCAAACCTGTACTTACAAGTTCAGTCGTATCAACGATCGTACCCAACATGCGACTGAAATAACATGCGCGAAGAACACGGAAGCAGCTCTAATTGACTATATACAAAGTGAAGGAGATTATGAAGTGAACGACAACAGCGACAGACTCAGACGTGGAATTGAACGTCCAAGACTAGATACGTCCAACGATGGCAATCACCATCGCAACCACAATTGCAATGACAATGACAACGAGGACGAGGACGCTAATGAAGTACATTGTGGCACAGAGGGGAATGATGGTAGTGAGGACTGTAATGATGGCGATACAATAATTGGAAACGAGCGAGCTAAGGAAGACAAAACTGTTGCAACAATATTGAAGAAGATCCAAAGAGGACTCGATCAAGTGATTCCCATATAGAATGAAAACCTTCACCTTCAGAGTAGATTCACTAATATGGTAATCAACAAAGGTCAACCTTGTTACAACGAAGTAATTTCACCAGATTTCTTTGCGCGGGATGAACATACACTTCAAGATAGGTCTTTACTTCTAGAAAACTTTCTCTGGCAACAATCGAAGAGAGTCGTTCGAAATGCTAAAGAGATTGCCTGGAAGAGCTCATTTCTCGCTACATGTCTACGAAGACTCCGCGACCCGATAAATTCAGCCCATGACAAGAATCATTCAAATAAGACTAGTGTTCGATGGACAACTGCAGTGCGGATGATAAACTCGATTGTTGATGGACTCTGGCTAGCATGGGGACCCAAAGCTGCTCTTATATATGAAGCTTTAGCCGGTATGTTTGACGCTCTCTTTTTGGAAAATTGGTTGACGAATTTACAGTGAAAAATTATAACCTCAGTCGTATTGTTGGACTGCCACAGAGCGCCAGAAGTAACATCATACACCGCGTCATTAACGCCCTAAGGAACTAAGTGCCTGATATACCACTGGAGGTATACGTGTTTCATCCGGCAGCATGTGTTAATAGTGCTTTGGATATAGAGTACGTAATGAATCACTATTGCGAGCTACCGCTGACGACTAGAGCAAAGCTACAAGCAGATATGTGTCTCTCTGAATCTAGAAAGCTCATTCCTCAAGGTCGATTCTCTGCAGTGCTTGCAGAGTCATACATCACTCTCGTTGCTTTCCGTTCAATGGGACCGATACCTGGCCACCTTGCAAGCCGGCCCTGCGACAAGCTCTCCGAAGTGCGGTAGGGTGAATGTATACAGTGCTTCGGTGGACGCGCCTACTGCTGCTGATTTCACTGAAATCCATAGCGGTGCCGGGCTTCCAGTACAGACTATTTCAGACAGAAGTTCACTGCTGCTTGAAGGAGCGATACAAAATTGTACAGTATGAACAGATAATTCAATCAATGCAGCCTGTGCCTCCATCATTTACCCTTTCCTATCCTTATACCAAGCAAGATGCACACGACCTTGCTTTTTTCGGGAATGCATATTGAGCAACACCCGCTGATCATGACCTTGGTATTTGGAATGAAAGTAAGGGTTGTCCGACGTAGACTCGTTCGTTCTTCAATGACTGCTTCTATAATGCTAGACATAGTAACCGGGATTAACACGATGCAATTATCTCCCAAATTTGACCACCCGCCTTGAAATACCAGTAATTGAACGCTACGTGCCAGGAAGTATGGCTTCGTGGGAGGATTGATTAATGCATCAAATATTGGTAATCTATAAAATGCATGAGCTAATCAGTGTATCATCTTCATTGAGATGCTTTTCACAACTACCTCTTGTGACCGATTAAAATCCCTTTTGAAAGCTTCTCTAGCTTCACCCAATATCTGCAGTCCCTCATCCCTCATCCACCAATTCCACTTTTGACCAATTGGTGACTTCCATCATAGGGATAGATTCAATATCGAAATACTGCATCAGGCCTTCGACATGACCCTGAACTTTATCGCCTGCCTGCACAGTTTGTGCAACAGAACTATCTGCAATACTACTCGACATCACGAATGCGGGTTATCAATGATGCGTGTATATAGTGTTTCCCCAAGAGTTCTTTCTTAGCAGAATTGTTTGGACAGGATAGTTATAAGATTATGAGTCTAAATGTATGACGAAAGAATTGTTCGTTGTTACGAAGAACATCCAACTTTCGCTACAAGTTGTTAATCTATTGGCGGGTTCGCAAAGACCACGTTAGGCACCAATGCTTTCCAGGCCAAAAAAAGGTCAGCCGAATTCAAGAGAAATTATAACTCTTCATAGAGTATAATGGGAAGCACATAGGTAGAACTTGAAGGTATTTCAAGTGTAGTAATTCTATTAAAGTAGTCAGGAACTCTTTCTATGGCCAGAGTTCCTATTAGTACTAATTGGGCTAGCTCCCGCGTCTCTCTAGCTTCACATGAACGGGTATTAAAATGTGAAAATTTTAGCCACTTCTACTACTAAGCCATACATAACTACAGGAACGTAGCCATCGACAACTTCACTAATCCTATCTTCTAGAATGCGAAATAAAGACACCAGTTAGTGCATTCGCTTAATAGGTATCTTATAAACCAATTATGTTATTAGGATTTCGAGAATCTAATAAGCTTTGAAAGGATATTTTATAATAATTATTAAAACATTTATTGTTATATAAAAGTATTTTAAATTTGAAAATAAAATTTATATTTTTTTAAATGAAAAGTATAATTACATATATTCAAAAAACAAATATAATTATAATTTTTAAAATAAAGACTTTATAAAGAAAAAAAACTTTATTATAAATTTTTAAATTTATAATATATTTCGTTTTTAATATTAGAATTTTAAAATTCAAAATAAAAATAAAAGTTCTTTATTATATAAAAGTTTCTTTTTAATTTTAAAAAAATAATAAAAAGTTTTAGTTTTAAATATTCTTTTATAATATAATACTAATTTGATTCCTTGCTTACGTAGTTTAGCAACTCTTTTACAGCGGTAGTAATTAGGATACGTTATCACCCTGAAACATATACAAGTCCCACAACAAGCGTTTGTGGTTTAGTGGTAAAATCCATCGTTGCCATTAATTGTCTACAGCCTCAATTCGAGCCTCAAAGATCATTATCATCATCGATGGGCCCCGGGTTCGATTCCCGGCGAACGCATTAACCTTTTGCACTTTTCAATGATGTCGAAATATTGAATGGTTGTTTTTTAATCCATTTTTGAAGTTGTGGTTGGGGTGGTTGAAAATTGAAAATTTTGGTGTTGGTGGTGGTGGTGGTAGTGGTGGTGGTGGGGAAATGTGGGGGGTGTGGAACTTTTTGACAAATCATAGACGTCTTTTTGCAATTACTTTGGAAAATTATTTTCTATTTTGAAGCTCATTAACCTCTTCTTCTCAAAGAGGGCGCGGGGAAGAATCCTTCGTGGTGATGGTGAGGTCAATGTTGTGTAATGAATCCTAATGGGCGGAGCTTGTTTCAAAGGGTCGCAAGTTCAGTGTTGTCCTACCTTAATAGATTTTATTGCGTGTGGAATCATTTTGAATTTATATTATTCTCATCATGAAAACACAGGCACCAAGTGATCTCAAAATAACGACCGCCGGGCATAGGATTTTTGCATTTTTTTTTAAAAAAAAGTAGCTTTATCAATATTATCATTATCATTATCAATTGCTAGCTATGAGCCAGTTCACTCAATATCACTTCTCACTCCTCGCTCACATATCCCTTGATAACCAAATTTAACGTTGTAATAGTCAACCAGTGAGGAAGCGAAGTCAAAAGAATAGAAGAAAGTAATACACGTAAAGTATTTTCATGCTTTTTATTTGTATTGTCCATACAGAGTAAATAAGGTTCATTGTTAGTGACCAGAGAGTTACGTTCTATGGAGAGCAGAGAATCTATATAAAATCTCTAGCTCATTCATCGAGCATATCAACAACATCCTTTGACGAACAGTCTTTTACCTGAGAAAGCATGTTAATATGAGTTAGGCGGTTTAGCGGTTAGGTACGCACTCATCACTGTGTTAATTGAAGCCAGAATTGATCTTCTTTGTGCCCAGTGCCTTGTATAAATCATCTAATGCTCATCCTTTTGCTTGCTTTCAAGAATGGCCTGGAAGAACGGTAAGTCAGGTTCTGAAAGTACCGATGGATGTAAAACAACCGGATGGCTGGTCTTTACACTGCATTCGATGGCCTTAGGACGAGTATCTCTTCCTCTCCTTCCGCGGCGGTAAAATAACACATTACCTTCATCCAATGATCTTCTACCAATGAATCCCCATGTCGAGATTTGATCTAATCTCATAACCAAACCCGCACTAACAAGTCTAACTTTTAGTCATCTTGATAAATGTCCCTTGATATTTGTTTCTTCATATACTCAATCACGGACATGCCTTTCGAGGATTACTATCTCAAATCTTTGGTTAACCACTGGAATACCATATATCCCCAAGGGCTTGGTCAGAAAAGTTACATTACAATACATGGTTTCAGGTGTATTAATAGAGCTTAAAGTTCACATGATGGACGCTGATAAGATCTACTCTAGAAGTCCAGATAGACTCAGTAAAGGTGTCTAATCATTACCATCTAAATAATTTGCCCATTCTAAATTCAAAATCTAATAGAGAATTGAAGGCTTACCAGCTGCCTTCTCTATTATCTGCAAAAATGACATATTATAGACTAGATTAGACCGCTGCGGATAACACAAGTACAACATCCCTCGTGGCGCAATTGGCTAGCGCGTTCGACTGTTATCACGTGATACGCAATCGAGAGGTTGGTGGTTCAAGCCCACCCGAGGGAGAGGTAGTCAATCCTTTTGCTATTTTGTTCATATACTGCTCTTGTGGTTGTATCATAGATTCATAGGTAAGGTTCGTTGTTGGGAAGACCTCGGAAGTGTTTTTAGTATGGGAAATTCCCAGCGCAAAGCGAAATCATAGCCCGTGCACTCGAAGGCTTCAAATTGGTGGATCAAGCCCACCCGAATAATCTCTTTTTTGTCCTGACTGTGGAAAGATGTGGATGAAGTGGATGAAGTGGATAGCTAAGAACTTAAGCGATGGTGGGTAGGTTGAAGGTTCGAACGCCTTGTGGAGAATTGTGGATTTAATTGGGTAAAAGGAAATCTCCGAAGTGGGTGCTCTATCAAACTTTTTCAACATGCGTCAAAATTTCTCTCGGTCTGGAGCTTATTAATGCGGTTTTACCAGTATCAAATTTGGCAAGCAAAAGAATACTGTGAACCTTTGAATCTTTTCTTGACCAATTTGCCAGTTGTTCAGCAAGAAATTGCTTTGGAAGCACCAAAAAAAAGGCAAAAATACATGTGATGAGAGTGGGATTCGAACCCACGCCTATTACTAGACCAGGAGATTGTAAACAACCGTTTGTTAAGAGTTTGATACCTTAACCTGGCGCCTTAGACCAACTCGGCCATCTCACCTATTTGTTGCGAGTGCCATTACAGGTTTGGAATATGAAGAAATTTGTAAACGGGGAAAATTGGGAGAGGAGAGGGACCTTCTTCTCTATACCACTGTTATCTAACAAAAGTTCTCCACCGAAGGAAAAATTTAGATTTCTCACGAACTCCAATCCCATAGATCATATCAGGATTTATGAACACAACACTATAGGTTCACAGCAGAAAGGGTATCGTTGATATTTAGGGATTTTGTGGTGGTATGTTTCCATTCGTTCGTCCAAAAAGGAAGACCTTGTCCTCTTGAACTTTCTTCCGTTGTTTGATACAATCCATCTACCATCCAAAGACTATGTATTCCCCCACCGTAACGCCTTGCTATTCCCTTTTATACCTTTGAAATATCATGATTCGCCTTCATATTTCCCAGTCGTAGTTTTTCCATATGCCCCACCGGCAGCTTTCCTCATTTCAAGAGCTCTCTTGTATGGAGGAGCTGTTGGAGGCTGTACTGGATCAAGTGTGACACGATCCTTTGGTAAATGATATGAAGCATCAGCATCATAACCAGATAAATCTCCACATGCCAAAAATGGAGCTATCCATCTTCCAGATTTTCTGGATTCAGCTTCATAAGTAGAAATTTTGGCTTCCCAGATTCCATCCTCTCTTCGTGTAGTTGTATTAACTCGATTTTCTGACCAAGTACCTTCGGAATCTTGTAAATAGCTAGTTGAGACTATTGGCTCTTGGCTAACCGTTGTTTCAACCATTTTGGATAATCTATCCCCAACACCCATGGGATCTTCCATACTAGCTTTAAATCCTTCCGGAGGCTGGAAGTTTAAACAGACAATGAAAGCTTCTACACTGCTCGCTCGACTTGATCTTGGTTTTGCCACGACCACCCGTTCAAAGAATATCTTCAATTGTGCGAAAAGAAGATCAACATTTCTTCCTCGAAAAATCTTAGCAACGAATTTTCCACCTGGGCGAAGGACGCAAAGTGCAAGATTCAAAGCCGCGAAAAGTAATTGTGATTGAACATAAATGTCTAGATCATGAAGACCGGTAACATCAGGGGCACCATCACTAATAACGAGATCCACTGGATTGGAGGCTTGTTGAGAGAGAGATTTTGGATCATAAGACGAATCGAGAGCACTTAGAAGTAATGGAACTGTTGCCGGATGTGTGATATCTGCTCGAAGTGTTATGATTCCTTGTAGAGGACTCATAGGTTGTAAATCGATAGCCACAATTTTGACATCCTTTTTTGGTTTCAATTCAGCCTCCTTTGACTCCTGCTTTTCCTCTCCTGTAGGTAGGGTAATTTCAAGTATATTTTGCCGCATTCTTGCCTCCTTATCTTCCCATGCTGCTCGACCGAACTTCTCTCCTTTGATCAAAACTCGAGATAAAACTTGAGACCAACTTCCTGGGGCAGCGCATAGGTCGACAACTCGAGTAACATCGGAGAAGAGATCGAATTCTATTAATGAGTTAGTCAAGCCGACTTTGGTAATATAAGACTGCACACAACAAGTCTATGGTGGGGTTCAATGCCTTCATCAAGTTGTAATAATTTGAAAGCACTTCGAGCTCTCCATCCTTGTTCTTTCGCGAGTCTGTAGTATGCATCACGCTTATCCTTTGAGGATTTTCCCATCTTGAAAATAAGACGAATATGAAAGAACAAACATGTGGAGAAGGTTTGAAGTCATCGATGAACGAATTGATTTTTGCGACAAGGCTGAACCACTAAGTTTGGCGCGGGGCTGCAAGGCTAGGTCAACAGGGGTAAAGTTAGGGTTATCAATGACAGGGGTCTCAAGAAAAAAAGTTATCGATATGCTTTTCTAAGAGAGACGAGTTCATTCAAGATAATCAGAAAACATAAGGATCATCGACCTCGAATAATTTCAATTGAATATGGATACCAAACAGAAGAAGCGTTCTCATTCAGAGATCACCAATGGTTCTCGGAAAGCTCCAAAACGTCAAAAGATTCAGAAATCATCCAAGAAGCAAAAGAAAGATGCACCTAAGAAACAAGTTGCAGTGGATTCTCTACCATGGAACGAAGTAACGATGCCAGATATGTTCGAGGATGCTGAGGGTTTCTATGGATTAGAGGAGGTGGATGATGTTGAGGTAGTAAGGACTGGGGATGTTGTCAAATTTGTATGTATTCTCCGGTAGGAAGCATGTGCAAAAGCTTATTTTCTTTAGGTATCTTCCCACGTACAGACCAAAGAAGACGACGATGAAGAGTTCGAAGGCTTTGGGGAAGATGGCGAAGATGGTGAAGATGCGGAGACAGACAATAGTAGTGAAGTAAAGTCAATTCTGAAACCTACGGAAGAGAACACGGAAAAGGAAGAACAGCAAGGAAAGAAAGAGAGGATAGAGAAAAAAGCAAGGCCCGAGAGGAAGGATAAGAAAGAGGAGCTAGGCGCAAAGGAAGAAGAGGAGAAACTATCAAATAAGAAGGAGAAGAAGCAGAAAAAAGAGAAATCGCAACAACAGCCAGTCGATAAAGATGCTGGACTCAAACAAGATTCCCTGAAGAATGTCTTTGAAGCACTCGAAGAGGATGCCGCAAGAGAAGTTGATGTTTCAGGTTGGGCAGAGTTAGATCTTTCATCGAATACTTTATCCGCATTATCAAAAATGGGCTTCTCAAAGCCAACTCCAATTCAATCTGAGGCTATTCCAGAAGTCCTAGCAGGTCATGATGTTGTCGGAAAAGCATCTACAGGTTCCGGGAAAACCTTGGCATTTGGAATACCAATAGTGGAAAAGTGGCTTGAGGTATATGGAGAACTCGATGAGGATGAACTCAAGAAAAGCACAAGACCGCCAACCGCTTTAATTCTTTCGCCTACAAGAGAATTGGCCCATCAATTGACTGAGCATATCACAGCTTTGTGTAAAGGCATGCCTACCAGCCCGTATATAGCTGCTGTTACCGGAGGACTCTCTGTCCAGAAACAGCAACGTCAATTAGCCAAAGCAGATGTCATAATCGGTACACCTGGTCGTCTATGGGAGGTTATAAGCTCCAGCAATGAATTGTCAGCTGGGTTGAAACAAGTAAGGTTTTTGGTCATTGATGAAGCAGATAGACTTTTGACCGATGGCCACTTCAAAGAAGCAGAGGAGATTTTAAATGCTTTGGATCGCACACACGGGGATGAAGATGATGACGAGGAAGATACATTACCACCCAGGCAGACTTTGGTTTTCTCGGCTACTTTCCACAAGGGATTGCAACAAAAGCTTGCAGGCAAGGGCAAGCACTCTTTCAAGGATGAAAGCCAATCCATGGAGTACCTGTTGAAGAAACTTAATTTCAGAGAAGAAAAGCCCAAATTTGTTGACGTCAACCCAATCTCACAAATGGCGGCCAATTTGAAGGAGGGTATGGTAGAATGTGGCGGAGAAGAAAAGGTAATGCCCCATAAAACCACAAACGATAATTATTTTGCTAACACGCTATAGGATCTCTACCTATATTCTCTCCTCCTCCACCACCCAAACCAACGGACCCTCATCTTCACAAACTCTATCCACTCCGTTCGCCGTCTAACCCCCATGCTCCAAACCCTCAACATCCCGGCCCACTCCCTCCACTCCCAAATGATCCAAAAAGCCCGCATGCGCTCCATCGAAAAATTCTCCCGCACAAACAACACCGGCTCCGTCCTCGTCGCCACCGACGTCGCAGCACGTGGTCTCGACATCGGAGGTGTCCAATTAGTCATCCATTACCATCTCCCCCGTACTGCAGACATGTATGTTCATCGTTCCGGTCGTACGGCTCGTGCCGCCGCATCCGGATCCAGTATTCTTCTTTGCGGTCCGGAAGAAGTCGTCGGTACTCGTCGCCTGGTGGCCAAGGTCCACGCGCAAAATGCTCTCAATGGAGAAGGCAAGAAATCCAAATTCTACATCCGATCCCTCGATATCGATCGCCGAGTTGTCTCTCGCCTCAAGCCCCGTGTTACCCTCGCGAAAAAAATAGCAGATAGCGCATTGGCGAAAGAGAAAAAGGGACACGATGACGATTGGGTTAAAAACGCCGCTGAAGAATTGGGCGTCGAATATGACAGTGAGGAATTTGAAGCATTGGGCGGAGGGAGAAAGGGAAGGGGAACGGGGAGGAGGATGAAGGAGAAGGAAGCGAGGGGCATGAGTAAAGGGGAGGTGGGGGCGCTGCGAGCGGAGTTGCGAGGGCTCTTGGCGCAGAGGGTGAATGTCGGGGTTAGCGAGAGGTATCTGACGAGCGGCACGGTGAATGTTAATGATTTGTTGAAGGGGGCGAAGGGTGAGTGGTTGGGAGAGGTGGAGGGCATTGGGATGGAGGATGATTGAGGAGTGGATGTGGGTGTGGGTGTGGGGTTGAGTTTTAGGGGGTGTAGATGTAGTAGATGTTCTATCATTCAAATGGATAGATAGATAGATAGATAGCCTTCCTTATCGATATTATCTCAGGCTATTGACAAGACAAGACAAGACAATGCATCCCCCGGCCATATAAACAGCATCGATAAATGCGATTGCATATTGCATACAGAGTACCTACCTACCCGACCGACACGGAGGAGGAATCATCTATCTCTGTGATGGTAAAAAAAAAACCCTCCCGCCGATATACATAGATAGCTACGAAGGTAACAGTCATTATAATCGAGATTATAGTAGGTTTTCAGGCTAATACCCTGTAGTATCTACTAATATAAATTATATAAACAAAATTAATAATTCAAAGCTTAGTATATAACCCTATAACCCTTATTGGTATTAAAATTGAAAATATAAAATTTGCTTTTTTCTATATAACAACTTTAAAACCCTATCATACCCTAAGCTTTTCTTAACCTTTTAAATGTTTTTTTTAATATTTATTACCCTCTTTTAATTTAATAACCTTCTATATATACTTAAGAATTCTTTTAATTTATTTTTTAATATATTTTTAAAGTATATCAATTTAATATTTACTCTTGTTGGAATCATTACGGGAGATTATTCAACAACTATTGTATTATATATAGTATTAATGAACTACTATATAATGCTTTTGATTGTTGATAAGGATTTTAAGTTGTTACAAAAAGTTAAATATATTTAAACCTATTAACGTATAACGCTAGTACTGTATCGATTATATAATATATATTTTGATATTGGCAACTCTTTAAAAAAGTAATTATATATTATATAAAACATATAGCTTTAACTTTTCTAATCTTTCGAATTATATTAATATATTATACTTTTTATTCTTTATATTTATATTTATATTCATACTTATGCCTATGTTTATACTTTATATATTTCTTCATTTTTTTGTATATCGTTGAAGTTGTAGATATTGTAGATTGAAATAAGGTTTAAGGTTTTTAAAGTTAAAATATAAAATTGATAATATTATAAAATCAAATGTAAGAAAAAATGTACAAATGTGATAGTAACGTTAGTATTGAAAACACTCTAGCGTAACTTTGAAGTGTTTTTAATAATAGTAATAAAAAGAAAAAAATACATCTGCTATATAGTTGTTATATAAATAAGGGGAAAGAGGAGGGCAAGTTTATTAAAGTGTTTAATTTAGAGGTAAACAATCGAAGTAAGAGGGGGGGTTTGTAATAAGAAAAGCAGGTTGTTTAATATTGAGCAATCTTATAATTTTAGTTTTGTTTGGTTTAACCTATTAAAAATAAAATAAATAACTTTTTCTAATCTAAAGCTAGTAATCCGAGAGTAACGTTTTGAATGTAGGTGTAATTGAAGAGAGAATACAAATTATAATTGTTATTAAGCTTAAACAAGGCTATATAAAGAACACAATAAAGTATAAAAGCAAGTACTAATCATAATAACTGTATACTCGATTTTATACCTTCTTAGTATATATGTCACGGGTTCACTACCCGTTCCTAGTTAGTTAGCTTAGCCGAAGTAGATGTTTAAGGCATTTTCTTTCTTATAATCAGCCCTTGCTTTAGAACCCTTTTACTTTCCTTATAGAATATTATTTTGTTATTTAGTATTTTTCCTACATTATAATAGTATATTTTACTTTTATAAAAAGCTTTGTTATAAATAGTATAATTTAGTTTTAATAAAAAACAATTCTTTAATATATTTTTTTATAAACCTAACCAAAAAAAAAGAATATACTTTATACTACAATACCACCCTACACCTATATATCAAATATTTGAAAAACATATTTAAAACAAATATTATAGTTAATAAAAATCCAACCCCAATTTTGCTTTTAACCCCACTTACGGACAACTACACTAAATTAAGAATCTGTATCAAAAAGGTTTTTAAATGCTGGTAGTTTGTTATATATAAATTATATCAAATCCCTGGATCTAAACTTTAAAACCCTATATCATTTATATAAGCTATTACTAAAAGTAATTTTAACGTTGATGATTTTGATTTTACAAATTATTTAATTTACGTTTTGTTAATTATTGATATAGTAATAATATAATTCAGCAATAACACTTATCATTTTATAGATAAAAATAAACACTTATTAATTATATAAAATGTTTAGAATATTATTATTAATGCTTTATACATCAAAATAAACTGATTAAAAAGATTATTAAAAAATCAATCACTTTTTAATAACTTTTATATTCTGTATCAAAATACTAAAAACTTTAAACTTTTTAAAAGCGAAAAGATTAATATTATGGCCAAATAAAACAAATATTGAGAATGAAAGCAAAACCTACAAATCGTTTGAAAAAACAAGCCTTTGGTATATTTTATAGAACAAAAAAAGCTTTTTTATATGATCTTTTTAATAAAAGATATAGCTTGAAAAAAGCATTTATTTAATATCTAGAATATTCTTAAGGATAAATCCTTGTTCATTTTTGCTAATGATTTTTTAAATAAATTAAACAGTTTTTATATATTAGTTAATATTAAGCAAAAAGCTTTTATTAAGTTTGATACTATTAAAATAATGGATAAAACACCTTTTCTTATATTTTATATTTAATTGGAATATTATAGTGGGCTATACTATAAAACAAATAAAGATATAGTTTAAATAATAAAATTAAAAGTTATAGATAAACTATAAACAATAGTTTAGCAAAATACTAGTTTTTATGCTTTCAACGATATTAATAATTAAAAAACCAAATTTCAAATCTAGAATTAAAATATTAGAAAAAACAATCACTATTTCAAAAATATTAAAATATTGTTTGTATATATCTTTTACTAACAATATCAAAATCTTGTAATAGTACAAGATAAAGGTATATTAATGGATTTAGATACTTTTAATACTAAAAAACAATATATAAAGGAATAAAAATGTATTTATGGATTTTATTATTATTGTAAGGAACTAAATTATTTTATTTGGTAATATAAAACTAAAAAAGCTGTGGATGTTTTAAAGGTTATTTGAAATAATAATATATTTAATTAATAATTTTACAATTATATGCTTTGATTAACTAATCATAACAATTATTAAAATGGTAAAGGAAATGGATATATATCTTTGCAAAATTATATTTTAGGTTATTAACAAAATCAAATATTTTAATGCGGAGGATATAATAGTTTCTAAATTTTTTAAAACTATGATTTCTAAAATCCTCAAACTTAGAATTTAAAATAATTATATTAATTATATTAGTTTAATAATTTTTAAAACTATATTAAAAAAGGATTTATTATATTAGATAAAAATATATTTAATACAATATTATAGTTTATATTACAAAGTCCGGAAAATGTTTAATTTTTATAAAAAAATATTTGTAAAGGTTTTTAAGGGATATAAAATGGATAAAACGAAAATTAAATAGTAATAAGCTTTTACAGTTTAAATTTATAGATAGCAAATCTTTATTTATTAATATTATAATATTTCTAATATATTTTTTTTTTTTCCAAATAATTAATCTAATAAATAATAGATGCTTAAAAAAAACATTTGCAAATAAATCTATTATATAATAATATAAGATTTAAATATTTCCGCTATAGTAATAATGTGAATTATATTTAGCAAATAGTAATGTTGTTGATATTATTACAAAATATTTTATAATAAATATAGTAATAGGTGTACACCAAAAAACTTGATTTTTTTTTATTATAAAACTCTCGCTAAATATTTCAATAATATTTAGATTATTTTGATTTTATTGTTATAATCTATTTATAAACTGGAAGGATATAACTTTTTCTTTTAGTTCTTAATATTATACTAGATATTGTTTATTAATTTATATAACCAATTCCATCCTTGTATCAACGATTTTGAAAACTAAAACAATTTTAAAAACTAAGCTAATTATTTTGGTTCAAATTTTTAAAACTATTTTAAAAAGTTGTTTAAAGTAAATTCTATTTTATTATTAATTATTATCTGTTAAGGATACTAACAAAAACAAAGAATATAAATCCGTAAAAAATAATAGTGTTAATTTATATATAAATTAATTTTTAATGTTAAACGCAAACTATTATAAAATAAAATAATATATAAAAAAGTATAAGTATTAAATACAAATAATATTAAATAAGAAATTAATCCATTTCGAGCTAGTATAAATAATTATAAAAGTATGATTTTCGATACACATTAAAAATAATAATTGATTTTTATTATTGTTAATGCTAATTTTTATTAACAAACCTAACCTTAAAAAACTTGATTTAAATAATATTCGTTAATTGCAAGGAGTTAGTTTTGCTTTTTTTTACTAATAAATTAATGTTAAAATTATAAAAATATTATAAACTAAGCTCAATAAAATATTCAAAAAGAATCAATAAAAACAAATATACTAAATAATTATATCCCCAATACTTATAAAATTTGATTTTAAAGAAATATTTTTTGGATATGGGAATTTAAAGGTTGTTTTAAACAAAGTACCAGAATTATATTATAATTTTGTATAAAACTGCTACCAACCTTTTCATTTATAACGAATTATATAATTTGATGTTGAGAAGTTCCTTAAAAAAAAGCCAATATTAAACAACGCCAATATTAAAAATAGATTTTTAGATTGGTTGTATAATAAATTGTTAGCTTTTTTATTACAATTAGTAGAAATACTACCGCCAAAACGTGTTTGGGATTATAAAATCAAATTATAGTTCGGGAAGGAACCGCTGTATTTTAAGAATAGACTTTTATCACCATTGGAGCTAAAAGTTGTATAAAAATGGATTAACAATAACTTATCTAAAAATTTTATTCATAAATTGAGATCTTAAAATACAGTATCTTTTTTGTTGGTAGCAAAACTAGAGGGCAAAGTCTATATATATTAGGATTATTGAGGTTTAAATAATATTACAATTAAAAATTAATACTTTTTATCTATTATTTAAAAAATATTAAATATATTATACAATACAAAAGTTTACACAAAACTTAATATAATTATTGTTTTTAATAATTTATGAATTGTAAAAAAAAATAAATAGAAAACAGTATTTATTATTAGATTTGGGCTATTCGAATTCTTAATAATGCTTTTTGAATTATACAATACACCAGCATTTTTTTAGTATTATATTAATTATATTTTGTTTGATAAATTGAATAAATATTATATAGTTTATTTAAACAATATATTAATATATTTTGCAAACAAAGATGAACATCATAAGTATGTTTGCAATATAATTCAGAAATTATAAAATATAGGATTACAAATTAATATTAATAAGTACAAATTCGAAACTATTGTGATTAAATATTTGGGATTGATTATTATAATAAATAATATAAAAATAAATTTAATTAAAATTAAAATTATAACTTTTTGGACTAAATTAGTTTTAGTTAAAAAATTATAATACTTTTTAGGATTTGCGAATTTCTATTGTAGGTTTATTATGGATTTTTTTAAGATTTGCCAACTTTTAAATAATTTATTACAAAAAAATAAAATTTAACAATAAACAAAGAAATATACTAATATATTTAAAAAATTAAAAAATGCTTTTATTATAGCCCCTATATTAGTATATTTCGATTATACAAAAAAAATTGTTTTAGAAATTAATATATTAAATTAAGTATCTAAAAAAGTATTATTATAATATAACAAAAACAATATTTTTTATTTAATAGTATATTTTTCAACAAAATATTTTATAACAAAATACAATTATAAAATTTATAATAAAAAACTTTTAGCTATTATTAAATTTATGGAAAAATAACGGCTAGAACTTTAAGGAATTTTATAAAAGTTTGAAATATTAATCAATTATAAAAATCTAGAATATTTTATAATAATAAAAACTTTAAATTAAAGATAAATTTAATAATTTAAATTTCTTTTATAATATAACTTCCAAATAATATATTGCCTAAACTTTAAAGCAATTCAATTAAACACTTTAAGCTATTGTAATCAAAATAAATCAAATATTTTAAATTTTAATAATAAAAAACTAAAAAATTAAAAACAAATAATATTACCCACAAATAGATTTAACAAAGATTTATATTAAAAGCTTATTAGTAAATCTATATTAATAATAAATTGGATAATATCATTGGAAAATAAGTTAATCAATAATATAATTAAAAATGCTTACATTAAATCAAAAATGACAAAAGATTTAATTAAAGTAATATAAAATCTATATACAAAAAAATAGTTAAAAAAATATTGAAAAATATTATGTATAGTTATGTAAAATTACAGTATCCAAGAAAATAAAATTTATTATAAAAATAAATTATAAATTCTCCTAAATAATAAATTAAAAGTATAAATTATTTATAGGATTTATTTTTTTAGTTTTGTAGATTATTTAAATTGCATAAAGATTATCAATTTGGTTTTTCAAAATTATTAATAGTTATAAATATATTAAAAAATAAATATATATATATAAGTATGTGAATTATATATTAAAATAAAGTTATTAAAAGTAGTTTTATTAGAATATTTATATTCTTTATTAGTTTTTTTTAAAGTATAGTTGGATATATTGATTAATTATATTATACCACTATTTAATTATAAGAATAGCAATTTAATATTTAAATATATATTAGTAATAATATACAAATTGATAAAAATAAAGTATTTTATTAACATAAAAATATTAACCACAAAAAAGCTAATCTTAACTTTTATTAACCATATTTATATATTTTATAAATTATCAAATAATATAATCTTAAATCAAAGTATTTAATTTGTTTTAGAATTTTAATTTTAATTATTAAAATAATTGGGAGTAATATTAAAGCATTTTTTAGCATTTTATTTTTAAATAAATAAACAAATAGAATATATCAATTCTATACTAAAATAATACCTTAAAGCATTTGTAAATTATTATTAGGATAATTAAATGAAATAGCTTTTATTCGTGGAGTTTGTATTAAATAATATAATCTTTAAAACAATAGATTACTTTTTATTTTTTGTAAATTATAGGTTTTATTTATGCTTTAAAATTAAACCTACAAAACCCTGCCCACCAAATATAACCTTAATGTAAAAAAAAAAGTTTTTTAAAAGAAATAAGATAATGAATAGAATAAAATATATTTTAAAACTATTATAAATATTGGCAAAACAAATAGTAGTAATATATAAGGAATACGCAAATAAGAATAGGATTAAATTACTTCATTATATTGCAAACCAAAAAGTTTATATTAATACAAAAAATATAAAAATATAAAAAAAAGTAAAAAAACTTGATAATAAATAGATTAGGTTTTATAAAGTATTAAAAGTGTATTTGTAATCTTGTTTAATAAAATTACCAAAGAACATTTGTATTTTTCCAGTATTTTATTATTCTTTACTAATACTAGTATATAAATTTATGAAATTCCTTTTGCAAACGGTTATAAACAATGTTGAATCGAAAATTACTAAAAATAGAATCCTAGAATAAAAGGATAGGGAAGAGAAACCAATACAAAAATGGGTTTTTAAAGGAGTATTAAATAATTATAACAAAAATGAAAGTTATTATTAAATCAAATGGAGATATTATATATTTATATAACAACCAGTTTTAGATTTAAAAAAGAACGAGAAAATACTTATAGATTATTATTTATTACACCCCAAAAAGCTTAGCCTTCTAGTTTAGGTGTTATATTATTTAGAAAAAAAACAGTTATAGTTAACTTCGAAGGAGGATATGTTGTGAAGATTATTAAAAAAAAAAACAATACAATTTGTGTAGGTATAAAGTTTTTAAAACCATCTTAAAAAACTGTTTTAAATTGTTTGGGATAAACATTTTTTTGAAGAAAAAGATACTGTTACAGATTCACTACCCATTCCTAATTAGTTAGTTTAGTTGAAATAAATGCCTAAAGCATCTTCTTCCTTATAATCAGCCCTTACTTTAGGACCTTTTTACTCTCCTTGTAGAATATTATTTTGTTATCTAGTACCCTTTCTACGCCGTGATAATATAAAAGTAAATATTAGTTATAATGATTGTATATAAAAGCTTATATACTTTTAACATATAAGAGTAAATACTAGTTATAATAACCGTATATAAAAGCTTATGCCTTTTCGAAATAAATTAATTAAACTAATAATATTATTAAAAACTATTAAATACTCTCTTAAATATAATATAATAAAAAGTATTCCCCAGCTTTTAATTTGTAATATCATTAATTAGTATTGAAATTATTATAAAAAATTATTTAACAACTACTATATTACATATAATATTAATGAACTACTATATAATGCTTTTGATTATTAATAAAAATCCTAAATTGCTATGTTGGTATTAATTTAGTGGTTTTGTAGTTGTAAAGTATAAGTACTTAAATCTATTTATATAAAAATCGTTGTATTCCTAAGTGTATTAAAAGCAAGCTCTATAAATACATGCTCAAAACTATTAGCGCCTTGCTAGCTAGTATAGTTTATCCTCCGCTACGATTCTTATATAACTATTATACTAATACTAACAACTATTTAAAAGTTGATAGGTTATATGTTTTCTCCCTCCTATCCCCTTTTTATTTATTATATCTTTTTAATAATAATCTTATTAATATTAATAAGATTTTTAAATATTTAACAGGATTTATTCTTAGTTATAGCGTCTACTAAGTTTGAATTCTTATTAATTTATTTAATCTTTGTAATCTTTCTTCGTTTGTATAATTGCCTAAGTGATATGATGTTAATTATAAGTCTTTTCTCTGCTATAAAACCGAATTTAATAAATAGATTATATAGCGACTTCAAATCGATATAAACTATTAATAGTATTTATCTCTTTGATTGCAATATTGCATTAATTATACCCTTGATTGCCGCTTTTACATTAAATCTTAAAACTAAACTATATAATTCCGATGCCAAGATATTTCTTATGATTCTCTTGCATTTAACAGATAATCAGTGGATAATATTAGTTTTATTGTTTTTATTAATTAGGCAAATAATGTACTTAATTTAAGAGGATATATCTATATTATTAATAAAAGATATATTTATGAAAACGATTAGTTAAATAAAGTTTTAATTAAATAGTATAAAAATGATCCCTTTAGATAAATTGTTTATTTACTATTTAATAATTTTATTAAGCTTTTTCATAATTTTTTTTTTAAATTAATTATTTAGGCAGTAATAAAAAGTTAATAAAAAGCTTTAAATTAGTAAATAATTACAATATATACTTCTCGGGTTTGTTGGATAATATATACTTCTCGGGTTTGTTGGACAATATATTAGTTTTTCAAGGTTATGTTTTTCCTAATTTTACTTTATATCCTATAAATATTAATATCTTTTTGTTTAACTAATTTTATATTATTGTATTGTTTTTTTTATATAAAGTAAATTTTATTGTTTTTAAAAGTAATCAACTCTTTATTAAACTTAAATAAAGTAGATTCAATAAATTACTCTTAATCTTTAGCTAAAAAATTTGCTTTTTTCAACTTATTTTATTTAATATAAACAAATATCTTATTAGCAATAATAAAAATATTATTAATTTATAATCCTATAATATTGAAATCTTTTTTATTTGTATATATTAAACATAGGTTGTATATAAATAGCTTTATTTCTAGTTTTTTTTATAATGATTGTAGTATATATTGAATTAATAGTTTTTTGTTTTTGGGATATTATAAAATGGTTTGATGATGTATAAGATATAGCTTTTTTCAAATCCAAATTCAAATGGTATTTAAATATAAAAAACTTTATTTAAAATTATAATTGTTTAAATATATATTTATATAATATTGTGTAGGTATATAGTAATACTTTTTTTATTACATTTTATGGTTATTGTAAATGTAATAATAATATATTAATTTATTTTTTAAATTATAGGTAATTAAATTAGTATACTAGTTTTGTCTTTATTTTAATATATTTAAATAATTAATTATAATTTTGGGTATATTTTATTAATACCCTTGTTTTTCATTTTGTTAATAAATCTCAATTTAAAAAATCAGATGTTTTTTAGAACATTTATTTTTTGTACAATTTAAAATACATTATTTTTTATTAAATTATTAATTTCTTTATATTTTAATATAATATATTTTGATGGATTATTATGATCAATAGTAAAAGTATTAAAAAACTTGATATTATTGTTTTTATTATTTTTTAAAAATATTAACAATTAAAGTGATTTTTGAATAAATTCGGTGAATTTGATTAAATCAATTATATTAATTATACTAATTAAATTGCTTTTTATATAACTTCTAAATTATATATAAAATTGTTCCACTATTAGTGGTATTAGGAATTATAATAGTAAATCTTCTAATTAAAGTAATATACCTATTAGTAATATATTTACCCGAATAGCATTTTCATTTTCCCCATTTATTTTTCTTTTGTCTTCAATTTCCTTTTCTTTTTCTTCTAACTCGCCTAATTTTAGTTCTATATAAAATAATTGTACCATTATGAATCTAAACTTTGTTAACCTATTTAAAAATTTAATTTTGTATATTTTTTTTTTATTATTAATAAAGTATATAGTTTAATTTATTCTTCTAATCTATTAGTATTTTTGTTTTCTTTTTATACTAGCATTTTAAAATTAAATAGTAAAAAATAGATAGTTATAATTAATAACTTGTTTTATACTTTTAATGTCTTTATTATTTATTATTTTGCGCGAATTTGTTATACTTTGTTTATAGCTTTTTTAATAACTATAACTTTTTAGATAATTGTAGTTGATGGTGGATTAATTTTATTTATTTTAGGATATATACTATAAACTAATAGGATTGGGATTAGTCTATTAGGATCCACTATATTATTTATAACTTTTATAATTATTTGCAAAATTATTTTTTTTATAAATCTATTATTTATAAGTTTATTATTAATTATTTTATATACTTATCAAATCAAATAATAATATTATTTAATAATATTAATTAAATTATATATTTCAATAAATATGTATTTTGTAATGATTTTTATTAAGGTAATATATTATATAAACTTTTTGTTAATAAAGTTTTTGTTTATATTATAAATAATATATTCTAGTAGTTTAATATACATATCTATTTAGTATTTTTTAATTCTATTTTATATATACTTTACAAAAATATTATTAAACTATTTAACTATTTAATATTAAATTGCTTTATTTACAATATATAAAATTGATTTATTGTCAATATATATAATATTAATAAGAATAATATAATTAAATTTAATATCCTTTAATAATAAGAATTTAAATCTTCCCAATAATTTTTTGTGTATTTAGTAATAATTACAATATTTTATAAAGTATTTAATAGTATCATTATTTTTATTATATTCTGTTCGCTACAAAATCTTATTAAATCTTTTTGCAAAAGAATAACTAAAACATTAATATAATTATTTAAATTCTATAAATATTAAATAATAGTTATTAATCTTAATAGATTTTTGAATAGCATTATTAATATTAATTTTCCAAACTAAAAATGCGTAGTCTATTCTTTATATAATTAAATAGTTTTGATAAAGTAATATTAATTTATTAATTAAATTATTATAAAAAACTTTAAGTTTATTTATATTCTTTAAATACAATAAAAAAAGTATATCGACTTTTAGAACATAGAATTCAACAATTTCGAATAATATCCTAATAATAAATAAACTAATAAATACTACGGTGCTTTTTCTAAATCTAATATTCGCTATATTTATTATATTTAGATTATAAATAATATTAATAATTTATCTTTATATTTTATATTGTTTAATTTTAACTATAGATTTCTAAAAACAATTGGTATTAATATATATATTAAAGAACTCTTTGTTTGTATAAATTAGTTTTACAAAAAGTACTTTATCAACTTTTTTTAGTTTTCTAGTTTAATTAGTAATAATATAGAGAATTAAGTGTTTAGTAAGTTAATTGAAAATCTCCCTGTTATTTATAAATTTTGTATTAATAAAAAAGCTATCTTTAATATTATTTTCAAATTTAAGATCCGCGAAATAACTATTTATCTTTATATTTGAGTTTAAGTTTATATTACTGACTTCTTTTTTATATTTAATTAGCTACTAAATATATTGCTTTTTAAAGGAGTTATTGCTTTCATTTTTGAATCTTTTCTTATATTCGTATTTTTATTTTTTTTACTTCTTTTTTATATACTTTATTAATTTATATCCCTTTTTCTTACAAATTCAGTATTTTTTATTTTTTTGGAAATTAAATTATTTTTATAAACAATTTCAAAAATCTTTTTAAGAATTATAATTTTAAGAGTTATTTTGAAAATCGTTTTAAGGATTATTTTGAGGGTTATTTTAAAAGTTATAAAATGTTTAATTTGTAAAATGTATATTATTTAAAGGGTATTATTTTTTTTATATATTTATAAATTATTTTAATTGGTTAATCAAATTAAAAACTATATTTTTTAGATTAACTATTATATAATTATATACTAATATATTTTTATATATTTGTATAATCTTATTTCTAAAAAAATTTAGGTTTTGTATATTAGATTTAAGTTAGTATTGTAATTGGTATAGATTTTTAATTAAAAAGTTAAAGCATTCTTCTATTAGTTTATTTTTATACTTTTTTTAAATCAATTTGAAAATTATATTATTTCAATTGTTTAGTATATTTCAATAGTATTTATTTTTTTTAAAATTCTTTTTTATATTTTTATACAATCCTTTAAACATAACAGGTAGGTTTTTGTAATTGAAGTAATAATAATCAAATATTTTTTTTTTAGTATTATAAAAAATGTTTTATATTATATATTGTTAAAGAGTTCTACTTTTTGGTCAATTTTATTAAAAATTAAGAGTTTGTAAGTAAAATTGTTATTATTGTTTTTATACTTTTTGTTTTGTATATAAAACTTAGTAAAATTTATTAATACTTAAATATTTTGTTGCTTTTAATTATTATCTTTATCCTATAGTTCTTTATTCCTTTTTCTATTATTTTTTTTATTCCTTCCTTTTATCTTTTTATCTGGGTTGTTGTCGTTGTCGTCTCCTCCTCCCCCATTTCCTCCGTTTTCCCTAATCTTTCCCTTATACTTAACTTCCTTGTAGTCTTCATCCCTATTGCTTTCCTCGTTTTTTTGGTTATTGTTTTTTTCGCTTTTTTTTTGGTGATTGTAATTTATAGCAATTTAATATAGAATTAATTATATTATAAAAAAGAGTTTATTTTTATTTTTCAAATGCTATTTTATTTGCTTTTTAGTTTATAATTTATATTCGTTTTTTTATATCGTTTTATAAAAGGTTATAACAAGATTTAATTCTTTATCTATATTAATAAAAATCCTTTTAGCTTTTAGTAAAGCATAAAGTTTTTGAAAATTCATTTTAATCAATTCTTTAAAGTGATAGAGTTTAAATAACTTAAAGTTATCGTTAAACATCTTTAAAAGATCTTTATTATTGATATTCTTGCAATTGTATTGAATTCTTTTGAATCTAATATATTTACCAAAATTTTTCAAATCAATATTGCTGTTAAGCTTTTCAAATTTAAACTTTTTAAATAGTTAAATCTAATTGTAGATCTTATTTCTATCTATTTTATATTTATTAACCTTTGTTTAAATAAATACCCATTTTAATGAAAGTATCCTTGTTTTTGTTTAAAGTTCTATAAAAGCATTTAGAAAATGTTTTTAAACTAACGGAAAAAGAAGTACTATTAATAAAAACTTTATAATAAATAAATTGTATTATAATAGTTATAGGGGTTTATTAGAATAAATAAAAATTTAGTAAAAGATATAATATTTTATAAAAGTGAATATAGATCAAGTAGAATTTTATAATAAAAGTTTTTAAATAAATAAGTTTTTAAAATAGATTATAAAAAACAAAAGAATAAGGTTTTTGTACACCGTTTTATATAAAAAATATATAATTGATATAAAATTTAATACTTATATTAAAAATTAAACTCCTTAAATATTTTTATTAAATATACTACCTATATAATATTCTTTAGCAAAACATTCTTATAAGTAAAGCAAAACATATTATCTGATACTCCAATAAGTATACTTTAATCATACTGCTATTAATATATATATTATTTAAAATCTATAATTTTTTCAAATAACTATTAATTTCAAATATTATAAAAAAATATATTGCTTTTCAATAAAATTCAAAACCCCTAATTTGTAATATTATTAATTAGTATTAATATTAACTTAGTAGTTTTGTAGTTGTAAAATATAAGTATTTAAATTTATTTATATAAAAATCGTTGTATTCCTAAATATATTGAAAGCAAACTCTATAAATACATGCCCGAAACTACTAGCGCTTTACTAGCTAGTACAGCCCATCCTCCGCTACGGTTCTCACATGACTACTATACCGATATGCTATAAAGAGTTGAATGTATTTAAACCTACTAATATATAGCGCTAGTATCGTACCGATTATATAATATATATTCCGACAATTCTATTGTTTTTTCAATTCCTTTTTTCCAATATTAGTTTCTTTTTTTATAATTTTTGTTTTTATTTACTATTAAGTAGGTTTAATAGTATTAAAATTAGGAAAGTTCTTAGACTATAAAAGTTTCAAAATCTCAAAAAGCTTATATACTTTTTATTAATAACGGTAAATTACTCATACTACTAAAAGTCGACTTAATTACTCTCATGCTATTAAAATTAGTAAAAAATCTAATCATTTTACTCTCATACTATTTAGATTCTATATTCCAAAAAACTAAAATCTAGCTTAAAAAAGTAGATTCTACCCTTTTACTATAAAATCTAAATAAACTAGATTATACCCTTTTAAATTAGAATCTACCCTTCTACTATAAATTCTACCTTTCAACTATAAAATCTACCCTTCAACTATAAATTCTACTCTTCAACTATAGATTTTATAATAAGCTAAAATCTACTCTTTAACCATAAATTCTACTCTTCAACTATAAAATCTACCCTTCAACTATAAATTCTACCCTCCTATTATAAAATCTAAATAAACTAGATTCTACCCTTCAACCATAAAATCTACCCTTCAATCATAAATTCTACCCTTCAACTATAGATTCCATAATAAACTAGAATCTACCCTCTCAATCATAGATTCTACCCTCCTATTATAAAATCTAAATAAACTAGATTCTACCCTTCAACTATAGATTCTACCCTTCAACTATAGATTCCATAATAGATTAGAATCTACCCTTCAACTATAAATTCTACCCTTCAACCATAAAATCTATCTTTCAACTATAAATTCTACCCTCCTATTATAAAATCTAAATAAACTAGATTCTACCCTTCAACTATAGATTCTATAATAAACTAAATTCTACCCTTCAACCATAAATTCTACCCTTCAACTATAGATTCTATAATAAACTAAATTCTACCCCCCTCAACTATAAATTCTACCCTTTTAAAAGCTTCGCTAATAAATTAATCCAGTCGAAATTTAAACAAATCGTATTTCCTACCCTATAAATTTTTGCTTTTTCCTTCAACTTTTTTATTAACTTATACTATACTATAATATCCCCTTTATTCTTATATAATATTTAAAACTCCTAATTTTTAAAAGCTATTAAGTAAATAATATACAATAACATCAATAGTGTACAAGGTATATTGTATAAAGCATATCATATAGAGTATATTATATTTACATATAAATAACTATACAAAAAAACTTTAGTTGATTATTTGATTTACTTTTTCTAAATTTATTCAACAATTTCAACTTTAACAATTAATATCTTAACAATTAATAAAACTAAAACTTTAAAAACTACAGATTTGAATTAGCCTAATTAAAAAAAGTAATTTGATATAAATTTTATGTTTTAGAAGTAAATAGAATTTATATTTAAAAAGTAAATTCTAGTTTATTTTAGATTAAAATTTAAATAGTATAAAAGTAAAATAATTAAATTTTTTACAAATTTTAATAACATAAAAGTAATTTATTTCACTTTTAATGGTATAAAAGTAATTTACCCTATTAATAATAGAATATATATTTATTACTATAATACCAAAACATTCTTTTTTGTATTTTTATATAAATAAAAAAAGAAGGGGCTTTAAAATTACCTTTTGATATTAATACCAATTAATGTTTTCTATATTTTGCTTTTGAATATATACACTATTAGCCTTTATATACTTTTATTTAAGTTTTTTTACTAAGCCTATTATATAATTCAACTTTTAACATAACTATTACTAACTCCTATACTTCTTTATTAATATTATATTTAATTATATTTTTAACTTTGAAATCTATAATAGCTGTTGATTTTTTGGGTTTTGTTTTTTTATTTCATATATAGTATAATCCCTTTTTATTATATAAAAAACAACTCTAAAATATAAACTCCTTTTTTTTATACCTTCTTTTTATTATATAAGAGTAATATATTTTAAAAGCCTTTTTCTATACTCTTATTTTCCCTTTTATAAAAATTAATTAAATAAAGATTTCGTTTATAAATATAACGTTTTTCTAATCTTCAAAAGTTCAATTTTTATATTTTAAACACTATTTATATTGTTAATCCTTATCAACCTTTTTATATCAAAGTGTTTGTTTGGTATGTATGTAACCTAGGAGCTAGGCTAGTACGTATGATATAAATACAGCTTTCTTTTAATAGCTAGCTTTTGATTCCTTATAGTTTAGAACCTTAATTGAAATACCATTTGATCTCTGAGATTTCGACCCCTGCACTCTGTGACATTTTAAGCTCAAATTTTATTATAATTTTTGTTTAATAGTAACTATACTTTTTGAAACATTAATATATATTTAAAAAGTAAATTTGTCAATTGATAAGTAAATTCAAAAGTATATTAACCTACTTTGTAATAGTAATACAAAAGTATTACTATATAATAGAATTCTATATAATTATACTTTCAATAACTTTTTCCACTTTTAAAATAACTTTCTTTTTCTTTAAATCTCAAATATATCTTTTATTATTAATATATTCGATTTTTAGCCTTATATTTGTATTTTTTATATAGCCTTTTTTAATAACTATTTATTATATTTTATAAATCTAAAAGCAAAAAACAATTGTTAGCTTTTTAATTTGTTTTATTAATATATTAATTTCGAAAAAAAAAGCTAAAGCTTAAAGTCTAGTATTAATGTTATAAATATAAAACTTTTTAAAAAAATAAAAAGTTTTTAAGAAAAAAAGGATAAATATATATTAAAGTTTAAAAAGGGGAATAAAAGGAGAGGGGGGTATAGGTTTATTAGAATTATTAGAAACTTTAGAATTTGAAAAGAAATATAATATAAAAAAGTTAACATCGAAATAGTTAATATTATTAATTTTATAGTATACCAACAATATAATGAAAAAAATTCACTATTAATTTAAATTGCTATATCAATAGTATTTTATTAAAAGATATATTAAAACTTTTATTAACTTTTCATTTTTGATAATAACTTTAAAATTACCTTTTTTGGATAAAACATTTTGCTAATATATTGTTGTATATTAATTATATAATTGTTCAATTAATATAAAATTATAAAATTATCAATATTTTATAACCTATTATATTTTAAATGGGATTAAACAATATTCCAGAAAAATAGAGTTTTAGGCTTGAACCTTGTAACAGGTTTATAATCTCGATCAAAATGATTGTTACCTTCGTATGAAGACCCCCCCCCNCCCCAATCCATTCCATCAGAGGACCCAAGGAGATGCTGATTTCCGATTTCTTAATCCAAGATGGATCAGATGGCACATTACATTAATTACATCATACATGCATGACATTCCCAAGGCAAAACAATAACGTTACCAATACACCGCCCCCGTCCTACCACCAATACTACCAATACCTCACTCACTCACTCACTCACTCACTCACTCACTCACTCACTTACTCACTCACTCACTTCAAATATATCTTTACAATAATATATTCCTACAAGCCTGACGAGCTAACCGCCCTCACTTAATAAACATACCCCCTATACTCCTTCCCATACGTACACATGCAAACCATCCACTACCGACTATCACTACCGACTATCACTATCCACTATCCACTATCCCCCAACCCTCGACCCTCAATCCCCAACCCTCGACCCCCCCTTTCCATATTGATTCTCTCCATTCTTCCGTGCATACCACATAATCCAATGAACTGTTGTGAATCCCCATAAGAATTATTCGCCATGATAAAACTTTCATGTCGCTATCCCATACATTTACAACCCCTTCATCTTCCGCCCGTCCTCCTTTACGCCATTTCATCGCATCTCACACCAAGCCCCCATCCCCATTTACCACCACACCACCACCAATTCCACGGAAGTAGAAAAATAGAACAAATCAGCGCAGTCAACCCTCCCCCCCAACACCACCCCAACACACCCTTCCTCATCCATCCCCCCAGCCAACCAGCCAACCAGCCAAAGCAAAAAATGAAAACCAATCAAACATCAAACATCAATCTGAACCCCAATCCCAATCCCAATCCCAAAACGCCACCGAATATGCAGGGTATGATATGCAGCATTTCCCATGTCCTGAATCATCAAAATCAAGTGAAAAAAAGACAAGCAAGCCATTTGAAATCCTTTACTCCTAAAAGATGCAAATGAATAAGAGCAAAGTTAAAAAGACCCAGGTCCTCCCCTTTCACTCCTAACCTTCCATTGATTTTCCAGTCCAAATAGAAGGAAAGATTAAAATGAAAAGAGAATTCGAATCGATATCGATATCGAAAATGAATACTTGTAATAACAGCCATCCATCTCCCAGCCCAGACCGAACAGGATGGGCAAACTTAATAACTCAAATTTGCCTCGTCCTCATCATATTCATCCCCCAAATCAATCTTTCGTTTCTCATCAACCCAATCCCTCGCCTGAATGCCCATCTTTCCCCTAACATCTTTTTGAATTGCCAAGAAGTATTTCTTCAAGCTTTTCAACCCCCTGATGAATCCCAGATCCGGTTGATCAGGATGTCGAGGTGGACAATGTCTTCCCGGTGTTAGACAATCTTCTTTGATTGCACAATTTGCAAAATCAGCCATCTTGAGATCAATTTCTCTTCTCCTGCTCAGTGGCTCAAATGCATTGCTATCGGATTCTTCCTCTTCAACAGTTTCTCCATCATAGAACAGGAGAAGACTGGCAGCATAAAAGCGATAGCCTGGGAGACTTCTAATCAAAACCTCAAGTGTAGAAATCTTTTGAATGAGAGTCGGAATGTGTCGCAGGATACTTCCATCATCCACACCATCGTACAAGAACCGGGTGAGCGCCTTTTGAAAGTCGGGTCCGGCTTTGAGATCTCTGCCGAAATACTTGTCATGGAAAACATATTTCTGAGTTTTCACATCCCAAACTTGTAGACCACACACCCTAACACCCAGATCATGAGATGTTGTTGCCTCGCACTTAGTACGTTGGGATTTCTGCTTCTTCTCAAGCGCATCGATGCCATATTGACGAGTACCCATTTTGAGGTCCATGATACAAGGTTTTTTCATGCCAGCTGTCAAATCTTCCAATAGTAAGAAATATTGAATGCGTCGACCTTGCGTCTGAGCTTCCTTGGGATTGACAGGTCGAGGAGGGATCACAAGAGCGCTCGGTGATATCTTCGGGGCAACAGGTCGTTTAACCATGACACCCGAATCAGCAGAATTCAATTTCGGGCTTTCCTTATCAGTTTCGAGCTTAGACGTTGGTTCCTCCTTTGTAGGCGATGGTAATGCCTTTCGTTCACCATTCGGTTCGGGATCCATGGCAAAAACATCCTCCTCATCTCCCTTGTAGCCAGCATCATCTGCTTCTTCAAAGTACTTGAGATTCCCTCGATCATCGGCGACTTCGGTAGGCCTGCGGCGAAGCCCACCACTTGAAAAACGTCTCTTTGGTCGTTTTGGCGAATCTTGGGGTCCCGCAATCTCTGCTTCAGGAGCACTGGTGCCAGCCATATTATCGAATGCATCGTCACCTTCTCCTTCAGAATGGCTATTCCCATTTGAGTTCGTACCATTGGTCGAAACTGGTGGAGCGGGAGTAACAGGTGTCATTGGTTTGAGTCCAGTTCTTTTCTCGGCTGCCGTCTTCATAGCTCTTGTACGCATTGAATCTTTGGGAGGCTGGCCATCAATCATCTTGTTGGGTTGGGTTGACTTCAAGCTAGACTCTGAACTTGCACTTCGCAACGAAGTACCATTCCTTACTCCTCGGTTTTGTGATCCTGGTTTCTTATGTCGGTAGATGGGTATTGGTTGTTGTAGAAATGCTTCACCAAAAACCTTGTTTCGAAGTTCCTTATTGACAGTGGTCGCACCCCAGCTGACTGCATGCTTGTTTGATAAGGTTGGACGAAATGTAAAATCTCCGCTGGGTGGGGGTTGAGTTTGACTTTGACCCTTTTGCACAGTCTGACTAGACTCTTTAGTACTTGGAGCCTCAATGGGATCAATGAGATGTGGATGAGGTTGTAAGAAACTCTTTGGTATAATATGTCTATTGTCGGCGAAATTAACAGTTGCTATGGGAATAGAAGATGTTTTTAGTGACTGGCTGATCATCCTTGTAGGCTCTGGAGCCTTTTCAGAACTTGTATGACCATTTGTGTCGGTGGAAGCAGTTTCGTCTTTTGGTAGATGCCCATCAGATGCAGTGGACTCCTGCCCAGTCACGGTATCTGTATCATCCTTAGGCAAAGCTTTTGGTCGTAAATGCTTCTTCTCCAAGGTTACATTTAAAACACCAATATATCTAAAATCCAAAAAAGAAGAACACATTAGTCAATGTATCACTGGTGCCTGAGGATGGGTTTGATATGGTGTCTTGATGACGGCTCAGCTTCAATGCCAGAAGCGGGGATGAGTCAACGAAAGAAATTTACACGTACCTGGGTAGAAATTTCATAAGCTGGGGATGCTTTTGCTCACAGATCTCGTAAAACTTGTTTTCACCATTGTTCAATTCTTTGCACACGGCACGGTTTGAGAATCTCCACATAGTTGTGTGACCACCGACTTGATGCTTGTAAGGTATTAATTCCACGGAGCCTTTAGACTTCCTAGCATCTTCTTGGTCTTCGGTAACATGGATCTTGGGTGTCCGCGCCTGAAAGCTGGGACGACGAAGCCTTGAAGAGGTCGGCGTTGCCTCAGGGTCATCAGTCAAGGACTCTTCACAAGTGGTGAATCCTCCTTCATCATATGAATCCTGACCAGGGTCATGAGTATCTGGAGGAGTAATATAGCCATTGCTTTCTGCTGTTGGCTCATGTTGCTTAGGAAGACGTGGCGATGGCAGTGGTCGTGATTTACCTTCTTGATTGCCATACGTGTTATCTACTTCACAAGATGGGACTCGATGTTCTTCAAGCCACTGTTGTGGATCTGAATCTTCTGATTGGAGTTGATCATTATCCCCAGCCCTTGTACTCAGGTCTAGTCTCTCTCGAAGGCTTTCCCCTCTCCGTTCAGATGCACCGTGAGCAGTCTTGTGAGGAGTCTTGTGGGGAACGAATAATGCCGATGAAATCTTCTCCTCACCAGATTCATTACCTTCATCACGACTCTTGGTCTTTTGCAATTCCACTCCATCCTCATTTATTTCTCGATCCGACTGGGATTTTCCCATTGCATTATCCTCGCCAGAATCCGACTTTGACTTCTCGGATTCCGGGGCTGGTATGCTTCCTGAGAATGAAGACCCTTTAGCATTACCAGGTGTTAAGTTGTGATGCTTTCGTATATCAGCCAGTAGCTGCGAAGGCATCCGTCTTATTTTGTCTGGAGGCAGCATTTCCACAGTGTGAGACGGGTCAAAGTAATCGGTCTCGGCAGCAAGCCCTTCCGTGGGATTGGAGGTGGAATCGAAGCCATGGTTGTATGTTGGCGACTTGGAAGTCATATTCAGATCGGCGAAAGGTGACGATGGTTCACCCTCCAGACCTGCGGTTGACCTTGTTCTTATGTCCAATTGCCCAACTTCTGGTATGCTGCTGATCCTAGCAGAAGAGTTTGCATCTTTCTGTTGATTTCTGTTCTTACTCTCGCGTTTCTTTGTCTTATCTTCTGGCAGACCTTCTCTGAAGAACCTCAAACTATGACTTGCTTTTCGGCTGCGATTGTTATGCTCGATCCCCGATAAAGCTTCTGCGATGGCCTTTTCGACTTGACCACCCTGGTCGTCGTCACCCTGTTCGCAGATCGACCAGGCCTTCTCTACAGGCGGGCTCGTTCTGGCATCTCTCCATGATCGATAACTGGCTCGGACTCCATCTACCGGAGGGGTATCTGAAAGAGACCCGACTGGCTCTTGCAGCGGTGTTGATGGTCGAGTGATTATGCCGGTATCGCCAGGATTGGTTGAAAAGGATCCTTTTGGTAAATCCTGAACTCTTTTCTCTTTGGCGGTTCGTTCAAGAGATGTTCCTCTTCCTTTAGCTTTTGCATTTCTGAGGTATTCCCGGTGACCAGACAGAGTACTATTGACTTGATCCATATCGAAGAGATATCCAGTGGCTGTAGATGGAGTTGCCCCAGCACTGACAGGTCTATTTGGATTGAATGTAATAGATGCCGTGCCAATAACCATATCGTTCAACGAGTCTGCCAAAGATGCAGTTCTTTCATTCTGGTATTGATTGTTCGAGGTAGAAGGATATGGTTGTAACATGCCTGGGAAAGTATTTCGAGAGGGGCGAGAGGTAGGATCGATATGGGTTGCCGCCGATTCTTGATGAGCCGTGGATAGAGCCTGAGTTAACAAAGAGGATTGAGAAGTTCTCGGTGATCTTGGTGGCGCGACGGCCCATCTTTGTGCTTTATTTTGATCGCCATGCTGAGAAATTTGTTGAACCTGCTCATTACTCACCGGAGAGGGAGAGGTGTGTGTGGCATTTCTGGAGTCAGTAGGGGAGTTTGACATGAGGCGCACATTTATCGAATCCAGTGACAGTGTGAGAAAATGATTCGCAGGTATTGAACCTTTTTTTCTCTCAATGGCTTGTGTCTGGACAGATAAATTGGCTAGGACGGGATTGAAGAGCCAAGGATCAATCAGGCAAGGATTTACGATCAGAGAAAATGTAATGTTTGTTAGAATATTCTAAGAAACAACAATAAAGAAGATCTTTTTGAACCTAGTAAACACGTGGGATGGAATTTCTGTCTGTCTGTTCTGTCCGTCTGTCCGTCTGTCCGTCTGTCTGTCTCTCTCTCTCCCTCTCTCTCTCTCTTCTCTCTTTAGAAAATATGAAGGAAAGGAAATTCTATGGAATTTGATGAATAGGATGGAATGGATGGAATTTCTGGTATTTTCTTTCTTTCTTTGCTTGCTTGCTTTCTTTCTTTCGAATCCCTCTTGTTGTTGTTCTTGTCTTTATCTTATCTTTGGTTTCTCTTGAATTGTTCTTTCCCGAATATATTGATTGATTGATTGATTGATGCGATGACGATGACGATGATGATGATGTTGATGTTGATGTTGATTGAGTGTTTTGTTGTGTTGTGTTGTATTGTATTGTATTGTATTGTTGTTGTTGTTGTTGTTGTTGTTGTTGTTGTTTTGATGGAACCTTGGAAAGAATGAATGTTAGATTAAGTTAAGTTCATTATCATTGTTAGGTAAAGTTTGATGTTAGGTAAAAGGAATGGGTTTTGAGGATTGGATTATTGATTATTGGGTCAATTTGGGTAAGTGGTTGAAACTTGAAAGCTAGTAACCTAATGCTGTAAGGAAGGAAGAAGCCAAGAAGGTTAAAAAAGTGGACAAGGAAGAAGAGGGAGGGAGAAGAGGGAGGGAGCCCTTATTAAGTTATTAGCCCTTATTAGCCCTTTTTAGCCCTTTTAGCCCTCAGCCTTGGATACAAGCAAGTTGAATTTGGCTAACCTTGGAACCTCCAGGTAGGGCTACCTAGGTAGGTATGAAATGTCCGAATCAGCTGTTTGTTGCACCCAACCTTGGAAGTACCAAATAGACAAGTCAATCTGGAAGTCAAAACCAGGACAGGAACCAAGAGGAGTGATGAGGAGAAGTAGAAACGGAAGTACGCTACCAAATAAATGCTTTCCGAAACTTTAAACTCTTAAAAGATATAAAATAATGAGACAACGCAACAGTGAAGGAAGGGAGCAGGAAGGGAGCAGAGCAGGAAGGAGGAAGGAGGAAGGAGTTGGGCAGAAATAATAATCAAAAAGTAATAATTTGGCTTTTAGATTATAATATTGATGACGAATGTAATAATACTAGTATTATACCTAGGTAATCAGTGATCAGTACTTGTCCTTTATATGATTATATCTTTCCCTGCATTCATCGGCGCGCCACCAAATCACAAAAAGGGTACAGGGCTGTCAGCCTGTTATACAAAATATGGATTAACAGAGTACAACAGTATGACGAACAGTAAGGTCAAGGTAAGGTAAGGTAAGGTAAAGAAAGTAAGGTAAAGATCGATGATTCGATTACCTCAAGAATTCGATATGCGATAACTGATAGAATTACATATAAGTTATAACTACTAGGTAGGTAGGTAGGGTAAATCATACCTAATACAGTTCGGATTCAATTTATGTTTCCATTTATAGTTCCAGAAGCCCAAATCGGTTGATAAGTAACTTAAAAGTACCGACAATAATAATGTAATAATGTTAATAATTACCTAGTAATTACCTAGTAGATCTTCACAGATCCCCATTATTCCCATCTTGGACTATGAAACCCCGACCAGACCCCGACCAGACCTTGCGGATATCTAAATCACTACCTACCTAGGTAGGTAGCTACCAGTAGCATCTACTCTACTACAACTACTACTACTACTACTACTACTACTACAACTACTAGACTATCAGGTCCCCAAGCTGACGCGGGTTCCCATAATCCCATTAGCTGATCATGATGAACAAGCTTTTTTTTCTTTCTCCAACCGGACAAGTGACAAGTTAGTTCCCCCAAACTACCTACCTACCTAGTACCTACCTACCTACCTACCTACCGGTACTTCTACTCTGTACTTTTTACTCTGGAGTCTATCTGTAGGGACGACTCTCCTGGGTACAGTACCTAGGTAGGTACTCCTACTTACGGTAACGTACCTAAATAGGTAGATACCTAATACCTAATACCTACTCTCCACTTCCCACTCCAGCCAGACCCTTCCTTCTACACACTTCAATCCCAAATTCCCAATCCCCAATCCACAATGAATCCCTTTGACTTATTTATATCATATCATATCATATCATACATTCCGATGCCGATGCCGATCGGGGTGCTCCCAAAAACAATCTTCCAAAAACAATCTTCCAATCTTCCAATCCAGGCTATCAGCAGTACTAATATACATATCCATGGATACTATTAACCAGATCTTAGAACCCGCCGATGGATCCCCTTATCAAAGCCGAAACCTACCGGTACTCGAGTGATGAGAGAGAGATGAACTGATAAGATAACTGATAAAACACAAACACCTACCCCTTCATACCTAGCACCTAGGTACCTACCACCTCTATCTTCCCTATCTTCCCTATCTTCCCTATCTTCCCTATCTTCCCTATCTTCCAACCCATCAACCCATCAACCCATCAACCCCAAAACCCACACCCCAAACATTTCCATCCTATGTACCCCAACCCTCCAACCCTCAACCCTCCAACCCCCCCAACGCTTCCTCCTTCCTCCTTCCTCCTTCCTCCCGAATCCCTCATCCCGAACCACCCCACAACATCTCACCCAATAATTCCCCCTCGTCCCTGTCCTGCCAGTAGGCCGTATCACCCCAATCTCACCCCAATCTCACCCCAATCCCAACCCTAGTCTTACCCCAACCCCAATCTCACCCCAACCCCAGTCTCACCCCAACCCCAACCCCAATCCAATAAGCATCCCCCATCAAAAAACGTGGTACCCCTCCTCATTCTCATCCAACGGTCCCATCCAACGGTCCCATCCAACGGTCCCAAGTTCCCAACCCCATTCCAATTTCCAACTCCATTCCATTCCATTATTCCATTCCCCATCCGGGCCATCCATGATCCATCCAATACCCATTCCCATTCCCATTCCCATTCCCATTATTCCCATTATTCCCATCCATATCCACCCATCATCCTACCCCCCTCACATCACCATTCCCCCTTCCCATCACCACAACCCATCCACTCAACCCATCCACCCAACCCATACACTCAACCCATCCACTCAACCCATATACTCAACCCATCCACTCACTCAACCCATATACTCACTCA
>NGKI01000005.1:1160027-1173884 GCA_002162615.1 Myriosclerotinia duriaeana
TGGGGGGTCATGGTGTGGGTTTTCGGTGTTGGGGTTGATGTTGATGTTGATGTTAGGGGTAGAGATGACAATTGGACTGTGGAAAATATTGAATTGAATTAAAACTTGTAGCCGGAGATTCAGGCTTTGTCTAATATAATATATACTTCTTGGAGTAAGATGAACGGTTGTGATCCAGTAATCATTATGGGCCGAGGTTCAACAAGGCTAAATAACCCCCTGGAGGAATGTGGTTTACCTACTGGCTCCATGACTTACCGTGAGCTCCATTGATGTAGAAATTACTCTGGCGTTCTCAGAGATATTCATGAAGAGCTTGACAGCAACATACAAGATTGTGTGTGGTTTGATACTTCAATAGCCTCGTCAATAATGCTACTGCTATCTTTTTGACATGTGAAGGAGGTGAAGCTGTATCTCGATAACCTTAGCGCAAGGCTGACGACCCCCTGCTATAATCCCTGTCCGCCTACCCACCTAATTATCAAAGAGCTTCAGATATGTTTATCTGTCACTTCAATAATGATCAAACAGAAAAACACAAAATTGACCGCGACGTTGCGATGGCTACAGCAGGAAAGCAGAAGAGCATCGTGTTCTTCCATCCTGATTTAGGCATTGGTGGTGCCGAACGACTTGTCATAGATGCCGCTGTGGGATTACAGAATCGAGGACACAAAATCGTTATATTTACCAGTCATTGCGATCCTAGACATTGTTTTGATGAAGCTCGAGATGGTTAGTTGGAAGATGGATGTCTTGCTATCACTGCAAATGCTTATTGTGGATAGGTACACTTGATGTGCGAGTACGGGGAAACTGGATTTTCCCATCCTCGATCCTCTCTCGATTCTCCATCATTTGCGCCATTCTCAGACAACTACACCTTATCGTCTGGGCTTACCTTACCTCCGAGTTGAGCGACCTGAAACCCGATGCCTTTTTCGTGGATCAGCTCAGTGCTGGTCTACCATGGCTACGATACTTTTACCCCAAGACTCGAATCTTCTTCTACTGCCACTTCCCCGACCTGTTACTTGCGCAGGGCAGGACTCATTGGTTGAAACGCGTGTATAGAATACCTTTTGATTTCTTGGAGCAATGGAGTATGAGTTTTGCGGAATCAATTGCGGTCAATTCTGGATTCACAAAGAGTATGGTGGAACAGACATTCCCGGAGCTGGCAAGGGAGAAAGATTTACAAATTGTTCATCCTTGTGTGGATGTGAATCCAAAGAAGTCTGAAACCAAGGATGATGCAGTTCCAGTTTGGCAGGATAGAAATATATTGTTGAGTATCAACCGATTTGAAAAGAAGAAGGATATTGGATTAGCAATTAAGGCATATGCGGGATTGGGCAAGCATGGAAGACAGGGAGTGAGATTGGTTCTTGCTGGTAAGACATGTTTTCGTTGGTATTCAGAATAAGCTGACATGATCGACAGGAGGATATGATAACCGAGTTGTGGAGAACGTCGTATATCACAAAGAGCTCGTCAAATTGGCTAGCGGGCTTGGATTGAAGACGGCCACAACGAAGACTATCGTTACGGCATTAAACGTACCAGATGATGTGGATGTTCTATTCTTGTTATCGGTACCAAACGCGTTGAAAGAGATGCTACTTAATTCAGCACGACTTTTGATATATACCCCTTCTAACGAGCATTTCGGTATTGTACCTTTGGAAGCAATGTTAGCTGGGGTGCCAGTCTTAGCTGCAAACACAGGAGGGCCACTGGAGACCGTAGTAGAAGGAAAGACAGGCTGGCTCTGTCCACCCGATGACGTCGAGCGATGGACGGCTGTTATGGATAAAGTTCTGCACAAGATGACGGACGATCAGGTTAAGAAGATGGGAATGGCTGGCGTGGAGAGGGTCAAGAGCGAATTCTCTGATGTCAAAATGGCTGAGAGAATTGATGGGTTAATTGATGGGATGGCGAATACACCAAGGAAGAGTGCTCTGCAACTCTCTTCGTTCTTGATGACTATTAGCATAGTTTTGCTGGATACTGCATACTGGTGTGTGGGTCGGAACGAAATATTCAACAAGAAGCTGGAAAAGATTTTGTTGCCTCCGTTCGCTCTTACCCTGGTATCGTTGATATCTTGGGTTTTTTATTTTGTAGTTAAGTCCCAGACTAATTCGAGTCGGCGACAGCAGACTAGATGAGGAGGATTAGAATATATCAACAATCAATCGAACAACTCACTCTATAGAAACCCACAGGAAGGATATATGTACAATTATGAACAGGAGATTTGCTAATATGATTGGCTGGAAGCAGCCGAGGCGAATGGTTTTTCCGCCACGAACCTCAATCTTTACTTACAAATCTCAATATCATTTTACATGCAAGTACTACCCAGACCAAACTACTTTTCTCTATACTGTACAAAACTCGTTTATTATTTTGAGCATCAAATCACTTTCCTATACCTAGTTTTTCAGAATCACGAATATCATATGATAAATTGCATACCTAGTAACTCCTCCAAAAGCCTAGACCTTTGTTCTCAAACTCAAGTAAAAAACTTCGTTTGCCCCACCACCACTCGACATAAGTTACATAACGCGTGTTTTGGTCAACACCGCTCTCTTCCAAGGTTGTCACTCACATCCATCTGAGTGGAACCATATATTCATTCGTTCATTTGTGCTCTCTACCATTGATAGACCACGCCAATTATTGTCATTCTCTTGAGTGTCAAAGCAGATAAATCCGACAAAGAGTTCTCGGGGCGGCAGCACCGGAAAATTTATATTGCGGAGATTTGCGAGGTGCGAGACATATCTCTGAGCCACTCATCAACCAGTTGAGCTTCGTACGCTTTAGACCGTTAGAGTTACTGGTTTCGTTGAAAAGGCGGTCATAGTCGGAAGATTCTGGGGCACTGTAGTATCCATCGATATCGGAAACCGTACCTTGAAAGTTTAATCTGTTTGCGGGGAAGACAACCGTACTCAACGATGCTGTTGATAAAAAGTTCTCTCCCGCCCATTGCGGCTGGGAAAGTATCGACTTGCACACTTTTTCATGTCTTGAAAAGTGGAAGACGCAGCCACAAGATGGGAGAATTGCAATCGTCGTTGTTCGGTCACGTGCTGCAGAGGTCGTACAGCACGGGCGAGACTGAGAGAATGGAAAAGTATGGTGCTGTGGTCGTTGGCGCGGGTCCAGCTGGGCTTGCGGTTGTGGGCAATCTTTTGGAACAGGAGAAAGGTCCAGTTTTATGGGTTGGAGCTTGCGCGCTAGCGAGATTTGGAGGTGGCCGATTATGCAGCCGCTATAGGGATGTACCTTCGTGAGTTCTGTCCTTTCTACCGGTGGGTGAGTTTTGGTCCCGAATCTAATGCCTTTCATTTAGGAATACGAAAGTCAAGTACTTCACCATGTACGCGGATGCTTTGGGACCTTTTCAAGAAATTACAGAAGGAGCTGCTGTTCCTAATCCTTATAGCAGATTGAAAGAGCTTGATCAGGAACAGACTTGCCGTATTTCTGCAGCTGCTGATTTAGGCACAATGTTAGGTTCAGGGCTTAGCTTTTCTCAGGGTGTATACCGTGTTCCAGGTAGTGTGCGAAGTGCTTCCTGGTCAGATGTAAGCTCGGTTCCTCGTTTGATTTTACAACAGCTAACGCAATATAGGCTAATCACTGGAATGTCAAATTCCAACCTCTTTTTGCGGATGGTCTTCTGCTTCCTGCTCTTTCAGCATCCTCCGATCTCCTCTTTTTGTGTACTGGATCTCACCCTACTCTTGATTATGTCCAAACTGAGACTCTTGGTATCAAAAAAAAGTTTGTTATTGATCTTGACTCTTGTTTGAAGCCCAAATTATTGGCAGGAAAACTGTACAATCTACTTAGTAGAAGGTCAGATCACAGGGAAATAGTCACCATTGCCGTCATTGGTGCATCGCACAGTGCAATTCTCGTACTGAGAAATCTCTACAACATAGCAAGTGGTCCCAATAAGAGATATAACGATGTCCGCATTAAATGGTTTACTCGCCATGAGCTTCGATACGCTGAGGAGCGCGATGGATGGATCAAGCGTGATAACACGGGCCTCAAAGGTGAAGTCGCTACATGGGCAAAGGAAAATCTCGAGGCCGATACGTTGCCTGGCTCGGACGTTTCGAATTACCTCGAGAAAGTGAAGACCTCGCCAGAAACTGAGCAGAAAGACTACGAAAAACACTTACCGGGGTGCCAGGGGGTGGTACAGGCTATTGGGTTCACTAAGAACGAGCTTCCGCTTCTCGAGAGGGATGGCACAGCGCTGGAGATTACTTATGATCATAAGACGTCGGGATTTGTGGATGCGGAGGGAAAGACAATTAGGGGGCTGTATGGTGCAGGGATTGCGTTCCCGGAGAAAGTCGTGGATCCCGAGGGGAGCACGGAGTATGCGGTTGGGTTGTGGAAGTTTATGAAGTATTTGAAGAGGGTTGCGCCAACGTGGACTGCGTGAGGAGTGTTGGTATGGTAGTCTCATGCCGGTAGTAGATGCTGGGTGATCGATGATGGTAATGAGAGACTTCTTGATTCATCAATTGAAAATGCATCCATACCCTTTTTTTTTCTTTTTCTTTTGGCAAGCCTTGTATTTACTAGTATAAACATGGGGAGAAGAAGTCGACGACAACTCAAGCAAATATCCTCTTTCATCGTACCAATAATAAGTCTGCAGTTGAATTATTTGAAGGATTGAATTCATGTGAAAGGTTGAAGGCATTTGAAAGACTAGATCCATTAAGGTTAATATATAAAAAGATTATTGTCTAAAGTGCTTCAGATAGACTACGATAGCATCTGGTTACACTGACTTGGAGCAAAGCTAGACGGAGACGGAAAATATCATGCTTGATGATTATAATGCTTAGTAGGTATTTAGTATTGATTAGAATACTAGGTATGGTATGGTATGGTATGGTATATTTATTTAATTAGAGGTCTTTTAGTTAAGAAATAATATTGGTTATTTTTGGTAAATTAATATTTTAAATAGTATGTAAATGATATATAAATGTTATATAAATGTTATATAAATGTTATATAAATAATATATAAATGATATATAAATGATATATAAATGATATATAAATGATATATAAATGATATATAAATGATATATAAATAGTTAGAGTAATAGCTTCGCTTAAATCTAGTAAATTCATATCAATGATTCTAGGTATCCAATATAGAAGCAGATCTAATTATTTACTATTTTAGAGTATTTTATTCTCACTTATGTTAAAATGAGATTGAAGTTGTTACAGATGAGATATAAGAAATGTATTTTGCTACGATAATATAACGAATAACAAATAATATATTAATAATGTTGATATCTCTAGATTAGAGAAAGTGTAGTTTTAATTGGGTTAAGATTGTTGAGTTCCAAAGGGCCCTTGCTATTATTTCTAATGGCAAACCCTTTGTTTTATAGTAAAAGATAGCTAGCGTTGTTTCTTAGCTAAAGACCTCTATTCATACGAGCACCGGTAAGATACTTGCTCGATCCATAAAACCGACCAAATCTATACTATCTACACCTCCCACGCTAAATGCGACCTCGTTGATGACTTTATCTCACACCCCCTCGGATGCTAATTCTAAACCATCATCATTCCTTCCAGCTTCCAGCAAACTTTTCCGGTGGGTGGGTTTGGAAGCGATGCATTCAGATTGGTCTAGATTTCTTATACTATCGACCTAGTACGGTAGTACCTAGGTACACGCTACCAATACTACGTTGGGAGCGGCACGCGTGGTACGTGTTATCGATGATGAACCATTTGCAGGCGTACCTACTTTAGTTCTGTACGACGGTGAACGGGGTGGTATCGCTGGATCTTCCATCATACCGCCTTTTCAGTCGTGTGCTACTTTCTCATGGGAGGCATGGGGGGGTTAGTCTCCGGATATCTCACTGCCGCCTATGATCTGGTTGATCTTTTACGCCTTATCTTTTTGTGATTTTGGGCCATTGGATGATGTTGGATGTTGAATGTTGGATGTTGGGGGGAAAGGCCGCATGTTGGTCTTCCGACTCTTTTCGGGGTGGAGACATGGAGACATTGGAGACATCAAGTGGTCGATGTCCTGCATTATAGTCACGTGCAAATGACGTAGTCGTCGTTGAGGCATAAATCCCACCTATCGTCGCCCTGGTTTTCCCTGTTGGTCCCCCCTTATAAATCTTCTCTCGGAGTTTGTCAAGATGCACGATGATATAATTTCTTACTGCAGTAGTCCTCACTGACCTTCACTTCCCCTCCACTTCTCATCCCCATAAGCCAAAATAGTCCGGGTTCCTGTGAATGGGTGCCACGCATGCAAAAAATTGCAAATCGAAGAAAATAAACCTAACCTACCTACCTACCTACCTCATGACCTTCAATTTGTAACACTTCCCTCTGATATATTGGAGAAGGTTTATCCCTTCACCTTCAATTTTTCTTTCGAGGTTATATCCATACAATTTATATCAAAATCTGACAAGTTTATTTTAATATCCATCAATTTAAACCATCGAATACACCTTTTTTTTACTATACCAAGCCATCAACAAACCAATCACGAATCATCCCGTATTCAATTACCCCTCTAAACTCCAATTTGACCCCTCCAAGACGTTGGCTCAATTCATCCATCCAATACAAATTCTCAATTCAACCTTGCATTATTGTCTAATCAAGGAACGGACCTTACCTCACACCACTTCGAAATACTAGGTACATTTCAATCCATCAAAATGGATTATGCCCCCATAGGCCTTCAAGCAACCGACCTTCTCGTCGACAAACATTTCCATAAAATTCCCAATGCGGTATTTCGAAAGGAAACATATAAACCCCGTGTACCTTTCGTATCCAGCAGAAGAAGACGCAGAGAAGAAAAGGAACGCAGGAATTCTCGAGGTCAGGATCGGGATCAAGACGATCGAAGGTATTCGAGAGACTCAAGAGATCAAGGGGAAGATAGGGACAGGGGAATACAAAGAGGACAAGAAGAACCCTACAACGACCCGGAGATTGAAGAGGCAGGCTACGATTCCGAACCTGATTATTCATCTCGACAAAGAGAGAGAAACATGAGGGATAGGGATTGGGATTCGAGAGGAGAGAGGTATAGGGAGTTGAAAGATATACCGAGACATAGTCGTGCTGCTGCAGGTACAGGTGATGGCTATGGATATACCTATGAAGCATCCAATCGCTCCAATTCGCCCGCTCAACTCCCCTACAGCCAACAACCACCACGCGTACGTCCCGAATATCTCCCAAAATATGGTGCTCCCCCACAACTAGGCTCTGCAAGTCAAGATTATTATCCGGAATCTGGGTCGGGCAGGGATGGAAGGGGGAGAGATTATGATTCCGATGAGCGATATGAAAATGGAAGAACGCGCAGACCACAACCAATCCAAAGACGCAGTTCCTACGATGATATCCACAGTCAACGAAAATCCCGCGCTGCTCAATCAGATCAAAGACTTTCAACTCGCGAGCAGAGGCAAAATCGCAGACCCAAATCTGATCACCATAAGGATTCACAAGAATCTCACATGGCAAACATGAAAGATCGCGCCGAACGATACGGCGTTAAAGAGGAAGTAAAAGGGATCTTTACTGATTCTCCCAAAGGATTGGCAGGAGGAGCGATTGGTGCGCTAGTAGGGGGGTGGGCGACGGAAAAGTTTCAGGAGGCGCAGACGGGGAAGGATCGGAAGGATCTGGGGGATCGGGCGAAGATTATTACGTTGCTGGGGGCCGCGGCGGGGGGGTTGGTGGCGAATGCGGTGGTGGATAGGTGGCAGGATGGGAAGGAGGAGACGAGGGAGAAGCAGAGGAGGTGGGATGAGAAGTATCCGGATGGGAAGAAGGATAAGGATGGGAGGGGTGAGAGGGGGGAGAGGGAGAGGGAGAGGGAGAGGGATAGGAGCGAGAGAGATGGGGATAGGGGGGAGAGGGAGAGGGATAGAAATGCGAGGAGCGAGAGGGGAAGGAGAGATTCGGTCCGGAGTCGAGATGCGGCTCGAAGGGATAGGGATAGTAGTTGGGACAAACAATTGGTTTATGATGATAAGTCTAGGAGGAGTACTGGCAGGGAATACGACGGAGTTCCTGATGAGTATTATTGAGGTTGGGCTTTGGAACTTTGGGGGGTAAGAGACACGGGTCGATTTGGAGTTGAGATGCATGCATGCTTCCGCATGCATGTTATATGACTTATGATGATGATGATGACGATGAACCTAAACGATAGATTTATATACGAATGATGACGACTTTATGAAGATGAAGTTTACGAGGGTGTATTTACTATTTATTTGGATTTGGTCTTGGCGTTGTATTTCTATCGCGAAATTTATGGATATAATGGTATAGACGAAGAACGAGGGGGTGGGATGTGAGGATGTGAGGATGTGAGGTATTATTTGGAAGTGTTGGTTTTGCTTTTTTTTTCATTCGGCTCGTGTATTTTTATATATAGATTTCTATATATACCTATCTACTATTATTATGAATTTTATATATAATTATAACCTAGTAACTTTGATACCGAGATAATATCAAGTTAAAGTATAATAGTAAATCATAAACACAAGGTTAATAGTCCTATTAGTACGGGTTTAGCGATGGTCCGTCCCGTTCGCCAATATGGCCCATTAACTAATCGGCTAGGCCGATTGACCAATGGGACGCTCTATACGAATGGGACGTCCTATTGGTTAATGGGATCAATGAAATTGAGAATAAATTGAAAATTTAATATATTATTAATTATTTGTAATTAGAAAGTAGAATTAGAGTTAGATTTAAAGTTTCTTTTATATAAAAATATAATAAATATTAATATTAAATTATTTGTTATTATTTTAAAAAATATTTTATTAATATATTAATATACAACAACGAGGTAGAGGTAATAGTAGTATATTATAAATTTATTAATTAATTAATTTATTATATTATTAATAATAGTATTATAATTTAATATCTTTAAAAGTTTCATTGATCCTATTAACCAATGGGACGTCCCATTCGTATAGAGCGTCCTATTGGTCAATCGGACTAGCCGATTAGTTAATGGGCTATATTGGCGAACGGGACGGACCAGCGAGGCCGATATAATATTCGATACTATCTTCTTGTTTGAATAATCAATCCATTACAGACGAAAAGATTAAGACAGAATAGATTTTAAAAAGCTCGCTTTGTATTTTGTTAAAGGTTTAAGTATAAAAACATCGATTAATAGTTTAAGAAAAGAATTGGACTCTGTAAATAAGTCTGTAATGGTCACTTCCGGCCTAGTATTTCTCCCCCAAATAGCCAGGTACTTGGTCTTTTGACCACTCCCGTCACTCATACCGTCTATCCTTATGTCCTCCCGTCGCTCTACATGCTATAGTACCAAACTGCAGCTTCCAGATGCTCGACCCTTTCGGCGACTTGGAGGGCGCACATCAAATACAGAAGACTCTGTTGGGTATGTAGTTGTTCATTTCTTCATTGCCTTCCCCGGTGGAGTCTTCGTAGATCGTCTCTTCGATACACCCTGGGGCTTTGCAGAGCTCTTGGTTTTTAGATTGCTTCCAACCTTGCGCTCCGGTTTGGATGGGACTGCAAGTTTCGAGAGGCTCGTAGAAGCAGTCTTAGTTGGGATCTTAGCTTCGCTAGGGATAGGTGGGTGTATTCGCTTGCTTCTGCGCGGAGTTACACGGTCTGGTGAGGGTTACAATTCCTCTGTATCCACGCCAGAAGCCAATGGAGATTCATCAGAGAATGTATTTTGTGAGATGTTCAGTCGCTGATGAGGCCCGCGCCTTTTCTTGACGGCTGACTTTGATACCTTTGATGGATGGACTGGGCCAAGAGATGCGATTGCCAGCTGCTCTTCTTTGCGGGAGGGACGAAGAACCAGTTTACCCGTTCTGATTTGAGGTGAAATAGGCGCTGAGGGAGACCTTTCGGCGTTACCATTGTCGAATCTGGTTGAATCAATGTCTGCAGACGGTCCCTGAAATGAAGTCGGCGCTGAGAGAGACCGCTCGGCGTTGCCATTCTCCAACCCAGCTAAATCAATGTCTGCAGACGGTCCCTGTTGAAATGAATTCGAGGCGGCAGACGCCTGGTTATGGTGTGATTCGACGGGAGAAAAAGAGCCAAATATACGCATGACAGGTGCTTCTCCTGCTTCATGACTGCCGTTCACAGGTGGGTTCGCCGGAACAGGAGCAGGATTGTAGGCGGCTTCCTCATCAAAAGGCTCTTCATGCTTCCATGTCATTCCAGGCATTATACCCCATCTTTTGTTCCACATCCCTACTTTGGTCCAGGCGTTCTTGATATTTTCGTAGGCCGTCGTGTTAATTTCTGCAGCGACATCGTCTTTATCCTCCCCAGTCACAGATTTGTCTTGGATTCGTTCGCGCTCCTTCGATACCTGATAGAAAAACTGATGATATGGACGTGAAACTTCACGTTCACGCTCCCGTACAACTCGTCGCTCCGCAATCCGTCGCTTTTCGTCATCGCTCTTCGCCGGCCTCGGTTTCGGCTGAGGCTTTGGGGCAAAGGAAAAAGAGGGAGGTTGGGGTTCTGCTTCTGAGTCCGTTTCAAGTTCCGAATCAGGCTCGAGAGGTTCTTCGTGCTTCCACCGCCCAATAGTGTAATAGGTCCACTTGCTGTTCTAGATGCCTTGCTTGACCCAGCGCTTCTTGATCGTTTCGCGGGCCTTTTCCCGGAAGGTATACAAATCTGCAACGGTTAACTCCCTCCAACCTGTGTTCGGATTCGTATATCACATCCGTTTCCTCTCTTTCTCTTCCTGCGCTTCGAATTGTCTGTTTGGCATCGAGGCCTGGCGCTCCCCAGCTAGCTGCATCCGTCGCTCCTGGCGGTGTCGTTCTTCCTCGCTAGGAGAAATTAAACTCTGAGATCGAATTATCATACCCGATCGATCTGATGTATATGGTGGTGGAGAGTTGTCAAATTGTAATCTCGCACGATCGAGTCGCTGTGGATCTCCTTCTAATCCTGCCAGAGCTCTCTGAGCTCTAGCTAATCCATCCTCTCGAAGAGTATCAGTGAAGCCAGCCATATATTATTATTGCTAGACGCAGGATTTCGATGTGGAGAGAAGGTTGAGTGAGTGCTGATTGGAGTTTCGATGTAAGGGTGTTCCCAAGATGTTGTGTGTCGGACATTGCTGGGTTTATTATAGAATTAGCGTCCGGCAACGTGACTCACGATTGATATCGTAGAGAAATATACAAAAACTTAGTATGACGTGTAGCCAAATGATGGAAATTCAAAACAAGCTTTGGATTTCGAATATATTTAGACTTGCTGTTGTTATGAAGTAAAATATCCAAAGAATTGAATGTATCGACACGAAAGTCATTGTCCGTCGAGGAGATAGGACCCAAATCATTGGCTGTGCAACCAGATAAGAGCATAACCTCCATCATTATTGGCAGGTATGAGGTTATACCCAATAACACCCGGGCAACACAACTTTCGTATTAAATCGCTGACCACTAAGCAGCGCACTTAGTGGTTGCTTCTGTTACAAGTGTGTAGTATGTTAGGCAATCACTCCACTTCAAACCCGCTATTTTGAGTTCCCCTTCATCCTTAGATTTAGTCCTCCTCCTAACTTTTATGTATCTTCGCCCCTCATTTCACCATTTTTGCTCATTTCATCACTATGCCTCGTCCTCCTCATCATCTTGCCCTGTTCTCCCTATTTCCATATAGAGAAAACGAGCGAGCCGCACGTGCCGTCGCCCATCCGAACAACATCCATCTTGTCTCAACATTATCTGATGGTACAGAAGCCCTTGATGTTGGGTTTCAAATCAGCAGCAAGTCACCTACAACGCTTGCAACATTAGGGCGAGGTTCTGAGGCCGACATCTACATAGAAGGATCCAGTATCGCAAGAATCCAATGCTCGTTCGAAATAGATGTAGAAACCGGTGTCGTTATGCTTTATGACAGATCGTTCGCTCAATCGACTCAAGTCTTTGGTGAAAATGCCTTCCCGTTCGAGCACGGGCGTGTTCGAAAAGTCCCCGTACAGGCAAATCTGAATACTATAATTGGCATGTGTGGTGAGAGGAGAGACCTCTTCCAATTCGAATTGCGATGGCATCAAAATCCTTCAAAAACGACTGAAACCATCAAGAACTACGATACCATTACTTGCGGTCGAATGGAACATACACGCCTCCCTCGAACTGTGGATGAGGCGCCGACCGATTTGCCATCACGACGGGAAACGAGACCTCACATGCCAGGACAGCGCCATCCAAAGATGAGATACGTGCTAGTGGAAGGAGGGAAGCTCGGATCTGGCAATTTTGCCACCGTATACAAGGCAATCGACGCGGACTCGGGGAATATCATGGCCGTAAAGATACTAAAGCGACCTGTGAGTGCATCAGGACAAGAAGAATGGAAAAAATCCTTGCATTATGTAAAGCGTGAAGTCGAAACTCTTTCTGCGACAAGCCACGTTAGCAAGCCTTTTCAATCTCTTATATACGTGGAACTTATACCTGCGCTAGCCACACATCGTCGGTTATATCGCGGCACAAGGCTGGGACGAACCGCAGGTGGAGATATTTATGGGTCTAAAAGAAGGGACCTTAAATTCACCGATCGAGAACGGAGCCGCTTCGGTAGCCGTTGCCGACCAAATCTTCCCGCAAATGCTACAGGCGCTTGACTGTATTGCATGGAAGGACATAGTTCATCGAGATGTGAAGCCAGAGAACATTCTCTATATATCGCAGCCGGACGACCGATATCAGTTCCAGCTAGGAGATTTTGGACTCTGCAACCATGCCATGGATGCAGTGACATTTGCCGGTAGCCCCTTTATATGGCCCCTGAGCCATACCAGAGTCGGGTTCAAACTCACAAAATAGATGTGTGGTCACTTTTTGTCACGATGATGTGGACATTAGACGCAGAAGGGTTTCGTCGGAAGTCGACCCAGTTTAGAAATCCTCGGGAAGTTCAGGATGCGGTCTTGTCTGCAGCTTCAGAGATGAATTCGCTTTCGAGTATTTGGGAAATGGTAATCATTGACCCGGAAGAACGTGCTTCTGCAGCACAGATGCTTGTCAAGCATTTTGGCGGAATGGGACTTAGTACTCCGTTGAATCGAGTCCCAGCTCTCACCAGCACCCTTCCTCACGAAACCACAGCCGCCCGAGCTCCGCCCTCCTTGACAACTCAGACTGCACAAACAAATCCGAGAGGGTTGCAAAGGAATGCGAATGCATTTGCAACCACAGCTCAGTACCGTGTCGAAACAGCTCGTAATCCTCTTCAGCCACAGCCCTTTCGCCGACTATAAGATATCCGCCCAAAACCGCAGGCTAGGGATTAAAGCATAAGCACATGCAATATTAGGTTATTATTCTTCATATTTAATCAGAGTTAACACTTGAAGAACTTTGATGCGGGAGCCGCAAAATTGTTATTAGTGAAAAATGAATTTTGAGATTACAAGATGTTCAAACCTATTTTTAAGTATTCCCGCCATTTACGATGCCGAGAGTGCGTTGTGGGTCCAAGGCGTTGATTTTTGTAGGTTGAACGAGGATTGCAATGATGTTAGGATTATCAATTAAAGCTTAAAAAGCTTAAAATTTAATCGAGTAAATCTATTTAAACTATTTTCAAAATCTGAATATTCGAATATCTAATGAATATTTATTTATTTAAAAAATGTATTTATTTAAAAATTTTATTTATTTAAAAATTTATTTATTTAAAAATTTATTTATTTAAAAATTTATTTATTTAAAAATTTATTTAT